>JBAMCE010000663.1:0-276741 GCA_037075305.1 Drosophila kanekoi
AAAGAGAAAGTTCTCAGTTGAGAGTGATTGACGTGTTTTACTTGTGCTCCAAGATTTTTATATATTTTTGCGCTTCAAACCTTCTTTTTATTTCTAAATTTTGCATTTATGGTGCATTATTTAAAAAGCTCTTATAAATTGTGCAAAGTGCTATCTGTTGTGCAGCGTAAGTCTGTTAATTATTGCATTTATAAAACGCGGCATCAGTTCCGTGTTGTTGTTATTGCCCGTTTTTGATTCTTTTGCTTTGGTGCTCCCCTGTTCATACACTTGTATGTGCGTGTGTTCGCTGCTGCATATTTCTGCTTGTGTATCGCTCTCTCGCAAATTTTTGCTATTGCTTTTCTTTCCAAACACTTTGTTTGTGTAAGATAATTGTTTTTTGAGTGTTTACTTGCTCTATTTTTGTGCACCGTTTTAGTTTTGTTCGCGCTCTCGCAACCTCTGCTTATTCTTTTAACGTTGATAGAAATTATGTCGTGCTGTAAGAAACCTTGCACGTTCAAGCAGGCTGATGATTCTGCACAGCCTCAATTTGTTAATTGCTGGCTGTGTGAGAGTATGATGCATGCTAAATGTGCAGGTCTCACTGGGCGTGATTGCGACAAGATCACTGCAGTTGCCAAGAAGGGCTGCGGTGGCTTGCGTTGGTCGTGCCCAGATTGCATCGACAAGCAAATTGATTTCTCCAGAATGTATAATTCTGTGAGAAATCAATTCTTAAAATTGAATAATGTTGCTAAGCAGCTGGCGAGTAATTTTGACTCCAGTTTTGAGTTGCTTGCCAAATATAAATTCGAGTCTCCAATCAATCGCCGGTTGGAGCCTCATCTTTTGCAATTACCCTCTACGTCTGTTCAGACACCTACGACTTTCATGTCCCAACCTAGCAACTTGGATTTATCTCCAATGTTGTCTTTATCGCCTTCTCCAAGCGACTGCCCAATTACCCCCGTTTCATCCCCTATAGTAGTTACAGTAGATCCCGTACCTAATACTGTCCCAGTTATCCAAACTGCCTCAGCCCCGTCAGCTCCTGGCCGCAAAGATAGACCTGCGCGTAGTCTTGCCCAGATTGTTAAACACAATAATGGCGCCTCTTTAGCTCCTCCAACTCCTGTATTACCCGCTGCCCCATCAGCACCTACTTTAACTGTTGTTGCCCCTCGTAGGCAAGTTTTTGTGTCTCGACTTTCGTCGGACACCACTTCTGAGTCATTGGCTGCCTATATTGCTAGCAAATCTTCTGCTAGCGTGTCAATAACCAAATTTAATTTCTCCACCCCTCGTGAAATATCATCATTCAAAATAAATGTTTCACATGATATGTTTCCAATCATTTGTGATCCCAAATTTTGGCCTCCACACATGATTGTTCACGAGTTCAAGCCAAAAAGGAGAAACCAGCCTGTCACCCTTCCAGTCCCTTCAATACAGGGTACCATTTCTGCCCCAAAAAACTAATTTCAACTTCTGACCAAATCTGTATTCATTATCAGAATGTCAGAGGTCTTATTTCAAAGCTTAAAAATCTTTTCATGGCCAGTACTTCCTTCGACTCGGATATAATAGCCTTTTCAGAAACATGGTTAAATTCAACCATATCCGATTTTGAGATATTTTCGAATAGTTTTATTTTGCATAGAAATGATCGGCCGACTCGAGGTGGTGGGGTGTTAATTGCCGTTAAAGCCACTCTCCAGTCAGAACTTTTTTGTTTTAGTACGCCTACTGACGCTGAGATTGTATCAGTTAAGGTGTCTTTTCCTACACGGAATATCTATATTACATGCTCTTATGTCCCTCCTTCTTCTGATATTCAAGTTTATATGAAACATATTACTTGTATTAAAGAAGTTTCTTCACACGTGCGTGATAATGACCTATTTATGGTGTTGGGTGATTTTAATTTGCCGAACATCTCTTGGTCATTATTCACTGCCGAAAATTATCTAGTGCCCTCAGCACAGCATGATTTTATAGACTGCATGCTTGATCTTTCGTTGTTTCAAATCAATTCAATTTCTAATCATTTGAATAGAACACTTGACCTTGTATTTGCTAACGACTACCTTATTTCTAATGTGTCTAGGTCCGCCCCTTTATCTCTTCCTGAGGATGTATATCATCCTACTTTAGAGATTACAATGTTCAATTGTAATCGTCTCATTTCGTGCTCATCAGCCAATAAACCCCGCCGCTGCTTTCGCAAAGGGAATTATTCATTGCTAAATCAGCTTATTTATGCAACCGATTGGTCTTTCTTATATGACTCGGTTGATATGAATACTGCTATTGCTTTTTTTTATAGCACCCTAAACTCCCTCTTAGATGTGAGTATTCCCAAGTCAATTCCTTCGACTACTCTTTCAAAACCACCCTGGTTTACTCCCAGATTGTCACAGCTTAAAAACTTAAAATCTAAATATTTTAAAAAGTTTAAAAAGTCTGGTTCGTGTACAGACTTGGCTAAATATTCCATAGTCAAGTCGAACTTCTTTCTTCTGAATTCTCAATGCTATGAGAATTATCTTACTCGTTGTAAAAGGCAATTTGCCCAAAATCCGAGACAGTTTTACAATTTTGTAAACTTGAAGCGTAAATCTTCAAGTTTTCCAACTTCTTTTTCTTTCGGGATGGATAAAGCCAGTAATGACTCTGATTCTGCTAACCTCTTTGCTAATTTTTTCCAATCAACTTACTCCTCTGTCTGTCCTAATAATAATTCTTACCCTTATACTATTTCTTCCTCTAGTTCTATACCTCCTCCTATTATTTCACACTCATCTCTCCTTTTAGCTATAAATTCTTTACAATCTTCTTACTCTCCTGGGCCTGACAATATTCCTAGTTGTCTACTTAAGGAGTGCAGTTCTTCCCTTCTGTATCCATTGCAAAAGCTTTTTAATCTATCTCTTGAAACTTCTGTCTTTCCATCTCTTTGGAAAGAATCTTATATCATTCCTCTCCACAAGAAAGGTGGAAAGTCTGATATACAAAATTACAGGGGCATTGCAAAACTGTCCGCTATTCCTAAATTATTTGAAAAAATAATCACTTCGAATTTGCAGCATTTCTGCAAATCAGTTGTTTCCCCTGTTCAACATGGATTCGTAAAGAATCGGTCAACTACGACCAATCTGCTTGAGTTTACTTCCTTGGTAAATGATGCTTTTCTTTCGAAAATGCAAACTGATGTCATTTATACTGACTTCAGTAAGGCGTTTGACTCTGTGCACCATGACACTTTACTTTTTAAACTTGACCGAATAGGTTTCCCTCCGTCTCTTTTGCTTTGGATTAATTCTTATTTAAAAGGTAGGACCCAGCGAGTAATGCTGAGGCTGACTACCTCTAAACAAGTTCACGTTACTTCTGGTGTTCCTCAAGGTAGTCATCTTGGACCTTTACTCTTTACTCTTTTTATAAATGATCTCCCCTCTGTGATATCACATGCCCGTGTACTCATGTATGCGGATGATGTAAAACTAATTCTATCATACACTAATCCCCTACACCATTCTCGTCTACAAGACGATCTGAACGCGATGCAACTTTGGTGTTCGACCAATCAATTGCATCTGAATTGTTCAAAGTGTATGTTTATGACATTTAATCGTACTACACCTTATCTTGTCAGTTATACAATCGACAATACCCCTTTGCAACGTATACTAACAGTTAAGGATCTAGGCGTTCTTTTTGATTCTAAACTCTGTTTCAATCTTCACATAGATACCATCGTTAATGAGGCAAAAGGTGTACTTGGATTCATTAAACGATGGTCTAAAGAGTTTAACGATCCTTTTATAACTAAACTTCTGTACATCTCTCTTGTTCGCCCTATCCTTGAATACTGCTCTTGCATCTGGTCTCCGCAGTATAACAATAGCCAGGATCGTATTGAATCTGTTCAGAAGCAATTTCTGCTTTTTGCCTTACGAGGTTTAAATTGGGACCCTAATCTTCGGTTGCCATCCTACTCCAGCAGGCTGCTTCTTCTTAACCTTCCGTCGTTAACCAACCGTAGGACAATTCTCGGTGTTGTCCTTCTACATAAGTTGATTATTGGCGATATAGATTCTCCTTTTCTGCTAGGGCGTCTTCAATTCTCTGTTCCGTCTAGACCAACCAGAAATTACCGCCCCTTATTCCTGTCTACGTGCACAACAGACTACGCTATGCACAATCCTTTTCGCGTGCTATGTAAAAATTATAATAGTTTACATCACGTTTTCTCTACCGAACTTTCTCTACCCCTAATAAAATCGTTGCTTTCAGGATACCTTCGGGAAGTCACCGACCATTCCCAGCTATGAGCAGGGGCATAGCTTGCCGGACAGGCTGTAAATTTTCCCCCACCGGGTCGGTGATTTCCCATTACTTTTCTCTCTATCCTATCTACTTAACACTCTATATATCTATCTAGCTTACATGTCTTTACTTTATTAACAATCTTCTTACTTTCCTTTTTCCTATTTATTGTATTTTATTAATTAACATACCAAACTAAGATTATTTTTAATTTTACATAAGAACACTTTTTTCCTACTTACACCCTTCAGCTTTGATGTAGGCTCTTATAGCGTCACTGACAAATTTAGCTGTGAAAAGAGGCACAGCTGGCCGGGCTGCCAAATAAAACACCTCCATCGGTCGGTGATGCTATTTAGAGAACTGTGTTTTCTAACTAGGCTTTTAGCATATAAGTTCATTATCTACTGTATGTATAATATGAATAATGAGGAAGACACTCGTTTTGTCGACCAATAATAAAATAAAAATAAAATAAAAAGCGAGAGTCGCTCGACAAGTAACTAACTAAAAAAAAAAATACCAGGTACCCTGTTAATACAGCATTTGCATCCTAGGGGAGCAAGTCAAAGTCAAACAGACAAAACATACAGACTTACGTAGCTGCCAAAACTGCTTTACCAAAACCATGTGCAGCCTAGGGGAGCAAGTCAAAGCCAATCAGGCTCATCCGACTATTTAATCCTAAAACATATAGCCCCATAGACGCCAAAAATGATTTACCAAAACTTGTCTTAGATAACAGGAACCCTGTTATTCCAGCATTTGCATCCTAGGGGCGCAAGTCAAAGCCAAACACGCTCACCTGATTATTTAATCTTAAAACATACAGCCTTACCTAGCTGTCAAAACTGTTTTACCAAAACTTGTCTTAGATTCCAGGAGCCCCGCCAATCTGGCATGTGGAGCCTAGGGGAGTAAGTCAAAGCCAAACAGGCTCACCCGACAATTTAATCTTAAAACATACAGACTTACGTAGCTGCCAAAACTGCTTTACCAAAACTTGCCTTAGAAACCAGGAGCCCTGTTAATCTAGCATTTGCAGCCTAGGGGAGCAAGTCAAAGCAAAATAGTCTCACCCGACTATTAAGTCTTAACACATTTAGCCTCACCTGGAACTCAAAATTGCCTTACCAAAACTTGTTTGTTAAAACATACAGACTTACGTAGCTGCCAAAACTGATTTACCTAAACCTATCTCAGTTACCAGGAACCCTGTTATTCTAGCATTTGTAGCCTAGGGGAGCAAGACAAAGCCAAATAGTCTCACCCGACTATTAAATTTTAAATCATATTGCCCCACCTGGCCGCCAAAACTGATTTACCAAAACATGTCTCAGATACCAGGAACCCTGTTAATACAGCATTTGCATCCTAGGGGAGCAAGTCAAAGTCAAACAGACTCACCCGACTATTTAACCTTAAAAAATACAGACTTACGTAGCTGTCAAAACTGTTTTACCAAAACTTGTCTTAGATTCCAGGAGCCCCGCCAATCTGGCATATGGAGCCTAGGGGAGCAAGTCAAAGCCAAACAGGCTCACCCGACAATTTAATCTTAAAACATACAGACTTACGTAGCTGCCAAAACTGCTTTACCAAAACTTGCCTTAGAAACCAGGAACCCTGTTAATCTAGCATTTGCAGCCTAGGGGAGCAAGTCAAAGCAAAATAGTCTCACCCGACTATTAAGTCTTAACACATTCAGCCTCACCAGGAACTCAAAATTGCCTTACCAAAACTTGTTTAAGATACCAGGAACACTGTTAATCCAGCATTTGCATCCTAGGGGCGCAACTCAAAGCCAAACAGGCTCAACCGACTATTTAATCTTAAAACATACAGTCTTGCCCAGCTGTCAAAACTGTTTTACCAAACCTTGTCTTATATTCCAGGAGCCAAGCCAATCTGGCATGTGGAGCCTAAGGGAGCAAGTCAAAGCCAAACAGGCTCACCCGACAATTTAATCTTAAAACATACATACTTACGTAGTTGCCAAACCTGCTTTACCAAAACTTGTCTCAGATACCAGGAACCCTGTTAATGCAGCATTTGCATGCTAGGGGCGCAAGTCAAAGCCAAACAGGCTCTCCCGACTATTAAATCTTAAAATATATAGCCACATCTGGCCGCCAAAAATGATTTACCAAAACTTGTCTTAGATACCAGGAACCCTGTTATTCCAGCATTTGCATACTAGGGGCGCAAGTCAAAGCCAAACACGCTCAATCTTGAAGCATACGGCCATACCTAGCTGTCAAAACTGTTTTACCAAAACTTGTCTTAGATTCCAGGAGCACCGCCAATCTGGCATGTGCAGCCTAGGGGAGCAAGTCAAAGCCAATCAGCCTCATCCGACTATTTAATCCTAAAACATATAGCCCCATAGACGCCAAAACTGATTTACAAAAAATTGGCTTAGATAACAGGAACCCTGTTATTCCAGCATTTGCATCCTAGGGGTGCAAGTCAAAGCCAAACACGCTCACCCGACTATTTAATCTTAAAGCATACAGCCTTACCTAGCTGTCAAAACTGTTTTACCAAAACTTGTCTTAGATTCCAGGAGCCCCGCCAATCTGGCATGTGGAGCCTAGGGGAGCAAGTCAAAGCCAAACAGGCTCACCCGACAATTTAATCTTAAAACATACAGACTTACGTAGCTGCCAAAACTGCTTTACCAAAACTTGCCTTAGAAACCAGGAGCCCTGTTAATCTAGCATTTGCAGCCTAGGGGAGCAAGTCAAAGCAAAATAGTCTCACCCGACTATTAAGTCTAAACACATTCAGCCTCACCTGGAACTCAAAATTGCCTTACCAAAACTTGTTTAAGATACCAGGAACACTGTTAATCCAGCATTTGCATCCTAGGGGCGCAACTCAAAGCCAAACAGGCTCAACCGAATATTTAATCTTAAAACATACAGCTGTCAAAACTGTTATACCAAACCTTGTCTTAGATTCCAGGAGCCAAGCCAATCTGGCATGTGGAGCCTAAGGGAGCAAGTCAAAGCCAAACAGGCTCACCCGACAATTTAATCTTAAAACATACATACTTACGTAGTTGCCAAAGCTGCTTTACCAAAACTTGTCTCAGATACCAGGAACACTGTTAATGCAGCATTTGCATGCTAGGGGTGCAAGTCAAAGCCAAACAGGCTCTCCCGACTATTAAATCTTAAAACATATAGCCCCATCTGGCCGCCAAAAATGATTTACCAAAAGTTGTCTTAGATACCAGGAACCCTGTTATTCCAGCCTTTGCATCCCAGGGGCGCAAGTCAAAGCCAAACACGCTCAATCTTGAAGCATACAGCCTTACCTAGCTGTTAAAACTGTATTACCAAAACTTGTCTTAGATTCCAGGAGCACCGCCAATCTGGCATGTAGAGCCTAGTGGAGCAAGTCAAAGCCAAACAGGCTCATCCGACTATTTAATCCTAAAACATACAGCCCCATCTTGCCTCCAAAACTGATTTACCAAAACTTATCTCAGTTACCAGGAACCCTGTTAATCTAGCATTTGCAGCCTACGGGCGCAAGTCAAAGCCAAACAGGCACTCCCGACTATTAAATCTTAAAACATATAGCCCCATCTGGCCGCCAAAAATGATTTACCAAAACTTGTCTTAGATACCAGGAACCCTGTTATTCCAGGATTTGCATCCTAGGGGCTCAAGTCAAAGCCAAACACGCTCAGTCTTGAAGCATACAGCCTTACCTAGCTGTCAAAACTGTTTTACCAAAACTTGTCTTAGATTCCAGGAGCACCGCCAATCTGGCATGTAGAGCCTTGTGGAGCAAGTCAAAGCCAAACAGGCTCATCCGACTATTTAATCCTAAAACATACAGCCCCATCTTGCCGCCAAAACTGATTTACCAAAACTTATCTCAGTTACCAGGAACCCTGTTAATCTAGCATTTGCAGCCTAGGGGAGCAAGTCAAAGTCAAAGAGACTCACCCGACTATTTAAACTTAAAACATACAGACTTACTTAGCTGCCAAAACTGCTTTACCAAAACTTGCCTTAGAAACCAGGAGCCCTGTTAATCTAGCATTTGCAGGCAAGGGGAGAAAGTCTAAGCCAAACAAAATCCTAAAACACATAGTCCCATCTGGCCGCCAAGACTGATTTACCAAAACTTGTCTCAGATACCAGGAACCCTGTTAATCTAGCATTTGCAGCCTAGGGGAGCAAAACAAAGCCACATAGCCTCACCCGACAATTAAATTTGAACTCATTCAGCCACACCTGGAACTCAAAATTGCCTTACCAAAACTTGTCTCAGATACCAGGAACCCTGTTAATCCAGCACTTGCATCCTAGGGGCGCAAGTCAAAGCCAAACAGGCTCACCAAACTATTAAATCTTACAACATATAGCCCCATCTGGCCGCCAAAACTGACTTACCAAAACATGTCTTAGATACCAGGAACCCTGTTATTCCAGCATTTGCATTCTAGGGGCGCAAGTCAAAGCCAAACACGCTCACCCGACTATTTAATCTTAAAGCATATAGCCTTACCTAGCTGTCAAAACTGTTTTACCAAAACTTGTCTTAGATTCCAGGAGCCCTGCCAATCTGGCATGTGGTGCCTAGGGGAGCAAGTCAAAGCCAAACAGGCTCACCCGACAATTTAATGTTAAAGCATACAGCCCCATCTGGCTGCCAAAACTGCTTTACCAAAATTTGCCTTAGAAACCAGGAGCCCTGTTAATCCTGCATTTGCAGCCTAGGGGAGCAAGTCAAAGCAAAATAGTCTCACCCGACTATTAAGTCTGAACACATTCAGCCTCACATGGAAATCAGAATTGCCTGACCAAAACTTGTCTCAGATTCCAGGAACCCTGTTTATCCAGCATTTGCATCCTAGGAGCGCAAGTCAAAGCCAAACAGGATCACCCGACTATTAAATCTTAAAACATATAGCCCCATAGACGCCAAAACTTATTTACCAAAACTTGTCCTAGATACCAGGAGCCCTGTTAATCCAGCATTTGCATCCTAGGGGCGCAAGTCAAAGCCAAACACGCTCACCCGACTATTTAATCTTAAAGCATACAGCCTTACCTAGCTGTCAAAACTGTTTTACCAAAACTTGTCTTAGATTCCAGGAGCCCCGCCAATCTGGCATGTACAGCCTAGGGGAGCAAGTCAAAGCCAACCAGGGTCATCCGACTATTTAATCT
Source organism: Drosophila kanekoi (assembly GCA_037075305.1). Classification (NCBI taxonomy): domain Eukaryota; kingdom Metazoa; phylum Arthropoda; class Insecta; order Diptera; family Drosophilidae; genus Drosophila; species Drosophila kanekoi. Next base: position 9,507 of record JBAMCE010000663.1, read on the forward strand.
TAAAGCATACAGCCTTACATAGCTGCCAAAACTGTTTTACCAAAACTTGTCTTAGATTCCAGGAGCCCCGCCAACCTGGCATGTGGAGCCTAGGGGAGCACGTCAAAGCCAAACAGGCTCACCCGACTATTATATCCTAAAACATATAGCCCCATCTGGCCGCCAAAACTGATTTACCAAAACTTGTCTCAGATACCAGGAACCCTGTTAATCTAGCATTTACAGCCTAGGGGAGCAAGAAAAAGCCAATTAGCCTCACCCGACTATTAAATCTTAACACATTCAGCCTCACCTGGAACTCAAAATTGCCTTACCAAAACTTATTTCAGATACCAAGAACCCTGTTTATCCAGCATTTGCATCCTAGGAGCGCAAGTCAAAGCCAAACAGGCTCACCCGACTATTAAATCTTAAAACATATAGCCCCATAGACGCCAAAACTTATTTACCAAAACTTGTCCTAGATACCAGGAACCCTGTTAATCCAGCATTTGCATCCTAGGGGCGCAAGTCAAAGCCAAACACGCTCACCCGACTATTTAATCTTAAAGCATACAGCCTTACCTAGCTGTCAAAACTGTTTTACCAAAACTTGTCTTAGATTCCAGGAGCCCCGCCAACCTGGCATGTGGAGCCTAGGGGAGCAAGTCAAAGCCAAACAGGCTCACCCGACAATTTAATCTTAAAACATACAGACTTACTTAGCTGCCAAAACTGCTTTACCAAAACTTGCCTTAGAAACCAGGAGCCCTGTTAATCTAGCATTTGCAGGCAAGGGGAGAAAGTCTAAGCCAAACAAAATCCTTAAACACATAGTCCCATCTGGCCGCCAAGACTGATTTACCAAAACTTGTCTCAGATACCAGGAACCCTGTTAATCTAGCATTTGCAGCCTAGGGGAGCAAAACAAAGCCAAATAGCCTCACCCGACAATTAAATTTGAACTCATTCAGCCACACCTGGAACTCAAAATTGCCTTACCAAAACTTGTCTCAGATACCAGGAACCCTGTTAATCCAGCATTTGCATCCTAGGGGCGCAAGTCAAAGCCAAACAGGCTCACCAAACTATTAAATCTTACAACATATAGCCCCATCTGGCCGCCAAAACTGACTTACCAAAACATGTCTTAGATACCAGGAACCCTGTTATTCCAGCATTTGCATTCTAGGGGCGCAAGTCAAAGCCAAACACGCTCACCCGACTATTTAATCTTAAAGCATACAGCCTTACCTAGCTGTCAAAACTGTTTTACCAAAACTTGTCTTATATTCCAGGAGCCCTGCCAATCTGGCATGTGGTGCCTAGGGGAGCAAGTCAAAGCCAAACAGGCTCACCCGACAATTTAATCTTAAAACATACAGACTTACGTAGCTGCAAAAACTGCTTTACCAAAACTTGTGTCAGATACCAGGAGCCCTGTTAATCCAGCATTTGCATCCTAGGGGCGCAGCTCAAAGCCAAACAGGCTCACCCGACAATTTAATCATAAAACATACAGCCCCATCTGGCTGCCGAAACTGATTTACCAAAACTTGTCATAGATACCAGGAGCCCTGTTAATCTAGCATTTGCAGCCTAGGGGAGCAAGTCAAAGCAAAATAGTCTCACCTGACTATTAAGTCTTAACACATTCAGCCTCACCTGTAACTCAAAATTGCCTTACCAAAACTTGTCTCAGATACCAGGAACCCTGATAATCCAGCATTTGCAGCCTAGGGGAGCAAGTCAAAGCCAAACAGGCTCATCCGACTATTTAATCCTAAAACATATAGCCCCATCTGGCCGAAAAAACTGACTTACCAAAACATGTCTTAGATACCAGGAACCCTGTTATTCCAGCATTTGCATCCTAGGGGCGCAACTCAAAGCCAAACAGCCTCAACCGACTATTTAATCTTAAAACATACAGTCTTGCCCAGCTGTCAAAACTGTTTTACCAAACCTTGTCTTAGATTCCAGGAGCCAAGCCAATCTGGCATGTGGAGCCTAAGGGAGCAAGTCAAAGCCAAACAGGCTCACCCGACAATTTAATCTTAAAACATGCAGACTTACGTAGTTGCCAAAGCTGCTTTACCAAAACTTGTCTCAGATACCAGGAACCCTGTTAATGCATTATTTGCATGCTAGGGGCGCAAGTCAAAGCCAAACACGCTCAATCTTAAAGCATACAGCCTTACCTAGCTGTCAAAACTGTTTTACCAAAACTTGTCTTAGATTCCAGGAGCACCGCCAATCTGGCATGTGCAGCCTAGTGGAGCAAGTCAAAGCCAAACAGGCTCATCCGACTATTTAATCCTAAAACATATAGCCCCATCTTGCCGCTAAAACTGATTTACCAAAACTTGTCTCAGATACCAGGAACCCTGTTAATGCATTATTTGCATGCTAGGGGCGCAAGTCAAAGCCAAACACGCTCAATCTTAAAGCATACAGCCTTACCTAGCTGTCAAAACTGTTTTACCAAAACTTATCTCAGTTACCAGGAACCCTGTTAATCTAGCATTTGCAGCCTAGGGGAGCAAGACAAAGCCAAATAGTCTCACCCGACTATTAAATTTTAAAACATATAGCCCCATCTGGCCGCCAAAACTGATTTACCAAAACTTGTCTTAGATACCAGGAACCCTGTTATTCCAGCATTTGCATCCTAGGGCGCAAGTCAAAGCAAAACATGCTCATCCGACTACTTAATCTTAAAGCATACAACCTTACCTAGCTGTCAAAACTGTTTTACCAAAACTTATCTCAGTTACCAGGAACCCTGTTAATCTAGCATTTGCAGCCTAGGGGAGCAAGACAAAGCCAAATAGTCTCACCCGACTATTAAATTTTAAAACATATAGCCCCATCTGGCCGCCAAAACTGATTTACCAAAACTTGTCTCAGATACCAGGAACCCTGTTAATCTAGCATTTGCAGCCTAGGGGAGCAAAACAAAGCCAAATAGCCTCACCCGACTATTAAATTTGAAATCATTCAGCCACACCTGGAACTCAAAATTGCCTTACCAAAACTTGTCTCAGATACCAGGAACCCTGTTAATCCAGCATTTGCATCCTAGGGGAGCAAGTCAAAGCCAAACAGGCTCATCCGACTATTTAATCCTAAAACATATAGCCCCATCTGGCCGAAAAAAACTGACTTACCAAAACATGTCTTAGATACCAGGAACCCTGTTATTCCAGCATTTGCATCCTAGGGGCGCAACTCAAAGCCAAACAGCCTCAACCGACTATTTAATCTTAAAACATACAGTCTTGCCCAGCTGTCAAAACTGTTTTACCAAACCTTGTCTTAGATTCCAGGAGCCAAGCCAATCTGGCATGTGGAGCCTAAGGGAGCAAGTCAAAGCCAAACAGGCTCACCCGACAATTTAATCTTAAAACATGCAGACTTACGTAGTTGCCAAAGCTGCTTTACCAAAACTTGTCTCAGATACCAGGAACCCTGTTAATGCATTATTTGCATGCTAGGGGCGCAAGTCAAAGCCAAACACGCTCAATCTTAAAGCATACAGCCTTACCTAGCTGTCAAAACTGTTTTACCAAAACTTGTCTTAGATTCCAGGATCACCGCCAATCTGGCATGTGCAGCCTAGTGGAGCAAGTCAAAGCCAAACAGGCTCATCCGACTATTTAATCCTAAAACATATAGCCCCATCTTGCCGCTAAAACTGATTTACCAAAACTTGTCTCAGATACCAGGAACCCTGTTAATGCATTATTTGCATGCTAGGGGCGCAAGTCAAAGCCAAACACGCTCAATCTTAAAGCATACAGCCTTACCTAGCTGTCAAAACTGTTTTACCAAAACTTATCTCAGTTACCAGGAACCCTGTTAATCTAGCATTTGCAGCCTAGGGGAGCAAGACAAAGCCAAATAGTCTCACCCGACTATTAAATTTTAAAACATATAGCCCCATCTGGCCGCCAAAACTGATTTACCAAAACTTGTCTTAGATACCAGGAACCCTGTTATTCCAGCATTTGCATCCTAGGGCGCAAGTCAAAGCAAAACATGCTCATCCGACTACTTAATCTTAAAGCATACAACCTTACCTAGCTGTCAAAACTGTTTTACCAAAACTTGTCTTAGATTCCAGGAGCCCCGCCAATCTGGCATGTACAGCCTAGGGGAGCAAGTCAAAGCCAACCAGGCTCACCAAACTATTAAATCTTACAACATATAGACCATTAGATTTCAGGAGCCCCGCCAATCTGGCATGTGCCGCCTAGGGGAGAAAGTCAAAACCAAACAGGCTCACCCGAGAATTTAATCTTAAAACATACAGCCCCATCTGGCTGCCAAAACTGATTTACCAAAACTTATCTTAGATACCAGGAACCCTGTTATTCCAGCATTTGCATCCTAGGGCGCAAGTCAAAGCAAAACATGCTCATCCGACTACTTAATCTTAAAGCATACAACCTTACCTAGCTGTCAAAACTGTTTTACCAAAACTTGTCTTAGATTCCAGGAGCCCCGCCAATCTGGCATGTACAGCCTAGGGGAGCAAGTCAAAGCCAACCAGGCTCACCAAACTATTAAATCTTACAACATATAGACCATTAGATTTCAGGAGCCCCGCCAATCTGGCATGTGCCGCCTAGGGGAGAAAGTCAAAACCAAACACCCTCACCCGAGTATTTAACCTTAAAGCATACAGCCTTACCTAGCTGTCAAAACTGTTTTATCAAAACTTGTGTCAGATACCAGGAACACTGTTAATCTAGCATTTGCAGCCTAGGGGAGCAAAACAAAGCCAAATAGCCTCACCCGACTATTAAATTTTAACTCATTCAGCCACACCTGGAACTCAAAATTGCCTTACCAAAACTTGTCTCAGATACTAGGAACCCTGTTTATCCTTAAAACATATAGCCCCATAGACGCCAAAACTGATTTACCTAAACTTGTCTTAAATACCAGGAACCCTGTTATTCCACCATTTGCATCCAAGGGGCGCAAGTCAAAGCCAAGCACGCTCACCCGATTATTTAATCTTAAAGCATACAGCCTTACCTAGCTGTCAAAACTGTTTTACCAAAACTTGTCTTAGACTCCAGGAGCCCCGCCTATCCAGCATTTGCATCCTAGGGGCGCAAGACAAAGCCAAACACGCTCATCCGACTACTTAATCTTAAAGCATACAACCTTACCTAGCTGTCAAAACTGTTTTACCAAAAATTGTCTTAGATTCCAGGAGCCCCGCCAATCTGGCATGTACAGCCTAGGGGAGCAAGTCAAAGCCAACCAGGCTCATCCGACTATTTAATCTTAACACATTCAGCCTCACCTGGAACTCAAAATTGCCTTACCAAAACTTGTTTCAGATGCCAAGAACCCTGTTTATCCAGCATTTGCATCCTAGGAGCGCAAGTCAAAGCCAAACAGCCTTACCTAGCTGTCAAATCTGTTTTACCAAAACTTGTCTTAGATAACAGGAACCCTGTTATTCCAGCATTTGCATCCTAGGGGCGCAAGTCAAAGCCAAACACGCTCACCCGACTATTTAATCTTAACACATTCAGCCTCACCTGGAATTCAAAATTGCCTTACCAAAACTTGTTTCAGATACCAAGAACCCTGTTTATCCAGCATTTGCATCCTAGGAGCGCAAGTCAAAGCCAAACAGCCTTACCTATCTGTCAAAACTGTTTTACCAAAACTTGTCTTAGATTCCAGGAGCCCTGCCAAGCTGGCATGTACAGCCTAGGGGAGCAAGTCAAAGTTAACCAGGCTCATCCGACTATTTAATCCTAAAACATATAGCCCCATCTGGCCACCAAAACTGATTTACCAAAACTTGTCTCAGATACCAGGAACCCTGTTAATCTAGCATTTGCAGCCTAGGGGAGCAAGACAAAGCCAAATAGCCTCACCCGACTATGAAATCTTAACTCATTCAGCCACACCTGGAACTCAAAATTGCCTTACCAAAACTTGTCTCAGATACCAGGAACCCTGTTAATCCAGCATTTGCATCCTAGGGGCGCAAGTCAATGCCAAACAGGCTCACCCGACTATTAAATCTTAAAACATATAGCCCCATCTGGCCGCCAAAACTGATTTACCAAAACTTGTCTCAGATACCAGGAACCCTGTTAATCTAGCATTTGCAGCATAGGGGAGCAAGACAAAGCCAAAAAGCCTCACCCGACTATTAAATTTGAACTCATTCAGCCACAACTGGAACTCAAAATTGCCTTACCAAAACTTGTCTCAGATACCAGGAACCCTGTTAATCCAGCATTTGCATCCTAGGGGCGCAAGTCAAAGCCAAACAGGCTCACCAAACTATTAAATCTTAAAACATATAGCCCCATCTGGCCGCCAAAACTGACTTACCAAAACATGTCTTAGATACCAGGAACCCTGATATTCCAGCATTTGCATCCTAGGGGCGCAAGTCAAAGCCAAACACGCTCACCCGACTATTTAATCTTAAACCATACAGCCTTACCTAGCTGTCAAAACTGTTTTACCAAAACTTGTCTTAGATTCCAGGAGCCCCGCCAATCAGGCATGTGGAGCCTAGGGAAGCAAGTCAAAGCCAAACAGGCTCACCCGACAATTTAATTTTAAAACATACAGACTTACGTAGCTGCCAAAACTGCTTTACCAAAACTTGTCTCAGATACCAGGAACCCTGTTAATCCAGTATTTGTATCCTAGGGGCGCAAGTCAAAGCCAAACAGGCTCACCCGACTATTAAATCTTAAAACATATAGCCCCATCTGGACGCCAAAATTGATTTACCAAAACTTGTCTTAGATACCATGAACCCTGTTATTCCCGCATTTGCATCCTAGGGGCGCAAGTCAAAGCCAAACACGCTCACCCGACTATTTAATCTTAAAGCATACAGCCTTACCTAGCTGTCAAAACTGTTTTACCAAAACTTGTCTTAGATTCCAGGAGCCAAGCCAATCTGGCATGGAGCCTAGGAGAGCAAGTCAAAGCCAATCAGGCTCACCCATCAATTTAATCTTAAAACATACAGACTTACGTAGTTGCCAAAGCTGCTTTTCCAAAACTTGTCTCAGAAACCAGGAGCCCTGTTAATTTAGCATTTGCAGCCTAGGGGAGCAAGTCAAAGCAAAATAGTCTCACCCGACTATTAAGTCTTAACACATTCAGCCTCACCTGGAATTCAAAATTGCCTTACCAAAACTTGTTTCAGATACCAGGAACCCTGTTAATCCAGCATTTGCATCCTCGAGGCGCAAGTCAAAGCCAAACACGCTCACCCGACTATTTAATCTTAAAGCATACAGCCTTGCCCAGCTGTCAAAACTGTTTTACCAAACCTTGTCTTAGATTCCAGGAGCCAAGCCAATCTGGCATGTGGAGCCTAAGGGAGCAAGTCAAAGCCAAACAGGCTCACCCGACAATTTAATCTTAAAACATACAGACTTACGTAGTTGCCAAAGCTGCTTTACCAAAACTTGTCTCAGATACCAGGAACCCTGTTAATGAAGCATTTGCATCCTAGGGGAGCAAGTCAAAGCAAAATAGTCTCACCCGACTATTAAGTCTAAACACATTCAGCCTAGGGGCGCAACTCAAAGCCAAACAGGCTCAACCGACTATTTAATCTTAAAACATATAGCCCCATCTGGCCGCCAAAACTGATTTACCAAAACTTGTCTTAGATACCAGGAACCCTGTTATTCCAGCATTTGCATCCTAGGGGCGCAAGTCAAAGCCAAACACGCTCACCCGACTATTTAATCTTAAAGCATACAGCCTTACCTAGCTGTCAAAACTGTTTTACCAAAACTTGTCTTAGATTCCAGGAGCCCCGCCAATCTGGAGCCTAGGGGAGCAAGTCAAAGCCAAACAGGCTCACCCGACTATTTAATTTTAAAACATACAGACTTACGTAGCTGCCAAAACTGCTTTACCAAAACTTGCCTTAGATACCAGGAGCCCTGTTAATCTAGCTTTTGCAGCCTAGGGGAGCAAGTCAAAGCAAAATAGTCTCACCCGAATATTAAGTCTTAACACATTCAGCTTCACCTGGAACTCAAAATTGCCTTACCAAAACTTGTTTCAGATACCAAGAACCCTGTTAATCCAGCATTTGCATCCTAGGGGCGCAACTCAAAGCCAAACAGGCTCAACCGACTATTTAATCTTAAAACATACAGTCTCGCCCAGCTGTCAAGACTGTTTTACCAAGCCTTGTCTTAGATTCCAGGAGCCAAGCCAATCTGGCATGTGGAGCCTAAGGGAGCAAGTCAAAGCCAAACAGGCTCACCCGACAATTTAATCTTAAAACATACAGACTTACGTAGTTGCCAAAGCTGTTTTCCAAAACTTGTCTCAGATACCAGGAACGCTGAAGATGCAGCATTTGCAGCCTAGGGGAGCAAGACAAAGCCAAACAGGCTCTCCCGACTATTAAATCTTAAAACATATAGCCCCATCTGGCCGCCAAAAATGATTTACCAAAACTTGTCTTAGATACCAGGAACCCTGTTATTCCAGCATTTGCATCCTAGGGGCGCAAGTCAAAGCCAAACACGCTCACCCGACTATTTACTTTTAAAGCATACAGCCTTACCTAGCTGTCAAAACTGTTTTACCAAAATTTGTCTTAGATTCCAGGAGCACCGCCAATCTGGCATGTGCAGCCTAGTGGAGCAAGTCAAAGCCAAACAGGTTCATCCGACTATTAAGTCTTAAAACATTCAGCCTCACCTGGAACTCAAAATTGCCATACCAAAACTTGTGTCAGATACCAGGAACAATGTTAATCCAGCATTTGCATCCTAGGGGCGCAAGTCAAAGCCAAACAGGCTCTCCCGACTATTTAATCTTAAAACATACAGCCCCATCTGCCTGCCAAAACTGCTTTACCAAAACTTGCCTTAAAAACCAGGAGCCCTGTTAATTTAGCATTTGCAGCCTAGGGGAGCAAGTCAAAGCAAAATAGTCTCACCCGACTATTAAGTCTTAACAAATTCAGCCTCACCTGGAACTCAAAATTGCCTTACCAAAACTTGTTTCAGATACCAGGAACCCTGTTAATCCAGCATTTGCATCCTAGGGGCGCAAGTCAAAGCCAAACACGCTCACCCGACTATTTAATCTTAAAGCATACAGCCTTGCCCAGCTGTCAAAACTGTTTTACCAAACCTTGTCTTAGATTCCAGGAGCCAAGCCAATCTGGCATGTGGAGCCTAAGGGAGCAAGTCAAAGCCAAACAGGCTCACCCGACAATTTAATCTTAAAACATACAGACTTACGTAGTTTCCAAAGCTGCTTTACCAAAACTTGTCTCAGATACCAGGAACCCTGTTAATGCAGCATTTGCATCCTAGGGGCGCAAGTCAAAGCCAAACAGGCTCTCCCGACTACTAAATCTTAAAACATATAGCCCCATCTGGTCGCCAAAAATGATTTACCAAAACTTGTCTTAGATACCATGAACCCTGTTATTCCAGCATTTGCATCCTAGGGGCGCAAGTCAAAGCCAAACACGCTCACCCGACTATTTAATCTTAAAGCATACAGCCTTACCTAGCTGTCAAAACTGTTTTACCAAAACTTGTCTTAGATTCCAGGAGCCCCGCCAATCTGGAGCCTAGGGGAGCAAATCAAAGCCAAACAGGCTCACCCGACTATTTAATTTTAAAACATACAGACTTACGTAGCTGCCAAAACTGCTTTACCAAAACTTGCCTTAGATACCAGGAGCCCTGTTAATCTAGCTTTTGCAGCCTAGGGGAGCAAGTCAAAGCAAAATAGTCTCACCCGACTATTAAGTCTTAACACATTCAGCCTCACCTGGAACTCAAAATTGCCTTACCAAAACTTGTTTCAGATACCAGGAACCCTGTTAATCCAGCATTTGCATCCTAGGGGCGCAACTCAAAGCCAAACAGGCTCAACCGACTATTTAATCTTAAAACATACAGTCTTGCCCAGCTGTCAAAACTGTTTTACCAAACCTTGTCTTAGATTCCAGGAGCCAAGCCAATCTGGCATGTGGAGCCTAAGGGAGCAAGTCAAAGCCAAACAGGCTCACCCGACAATTTAATCTTAAAACATACAGACTTACGTAGTTGCCAAAGCTGTTTTCCAAAACTTGTCTCAGATACCAGGAACCCTGAAGATGCAGCATTTGCAGCCTAGGGGAGCAAGACAAAGCCAAACAGGCTCTCCCGACTATTAAATCTTAAAACATATAGCCCCATCTGGCCGCCAAAAATGATTTACCAAAACTTGTCTTAGATACCAGGTACCCTGTTATTCCAGCATTTGCATCCTAGGGGCGCAAGTCAAAGCCAAACACGCTCACCCGACTATTTAATCTTAAAGCATACAGCCTTACCTAGCTGTCAAAACTGTTTTACCAAAATTTGTCTTAGATTCCAGGAGCACCGCCAATCTGGCATGTGCAGCCTAGTGGAGCAACTCAAAGCCAAACAGGATCATCCGACTATTAAGTCTTAAAACATTCAGCCTCACCTGGAACTCAAAATTGCCATACCAAAACTTGTGTCAGATACCAGGAACAATGTTAATCCAGCATTTGCATCCTATGGGCGCAAGTCAAGGCCAAATAGGCTCAACCGACTATTTAATCTTAAAACATACAGTCTTGCCCAGCTGCCAAAACTGTTTTTCCAAACCTTGTCTTAGATTCCAGGAGCCCCGCCAATCTGGCATGTGGAGCCTAGGGGAGAGAGTCAAAACCAAACAGGCTCACCCGATTATTTAATCTTAAAACATACAGCCCCATCTGGCTGCCAAAACTGCTTTACCAAAATTTGCCTTAGAAACCAGGAGCCCTGTTTATCTAGCATTTGCAGCCTAGGGGAGCAAGTCAAAGCAAAATAGTCTCACCCGACTATTAAGTCTGAACACATTCAGCCTCACCTGGAACTCAGAATTGCCTCACCAAAACTTGTCTCAGATTCCAGGAACCCTGGTTATCCAGCATTTGCATTCTAGGGGCGCAAGTCAAAGCCAAACAGGCTCTCCCGACTATTTAATCTTAAAACATACAGACTTACGTAGCTGCCAAAACTGCTTTACCAAAACTTGCCTTAGAAACCAGGAGCCCTGTTAATTTAGCATTTGCAGCCTAGGGGAGCAAGTCAAAGCAAAATAGTCTCACCCGACTATTAAGTCTTAACACATTCAGCCTCACCTGGAACTCAAAATTGCCTTACCAAAACTTGTTTCAGATACCAGGAACCCTGTTAATCCAGCATTTGCATCCTAGGGGCGCAAGTCAAAGCCAAACACGCTCACCCGACTATTTAATCTTAAAGCATACAGCCTTACCTAGCTGTCAAAACTGTTTTACCAAAACTTGTCTTAGATTCCAGGAGCATCGCCAATCTGGCATGTGCAGCCTAGTGGAGCAAGTCAAAGCCAAACAGGCTCATCCGACTATTAAGTCTTAAAACATTCAGCCTCACCTGGAACTCAAAATTGCCATACCAAAACTTGTTTCAGATACCAGGAACAATGTTAATCCAGCATTTGCATCCTAGGGGCGCAAGTCAAGGCCAAATAGGCTCAACCGACTATTTAATCTTAAAACATACAGTCTTGCCCAGCTGCCAAAACTGTTTTTCCGCCAATCTGGCATGTGGAGCCTAGGGGAGCAAGACAAAACCAAACAGGCTCACCCGATAATTTAATCTTAAAACATACAGCCCCATCTGGCTACCAAAACTGCTTTACCAAAACTTGCCTTAGATACCAGGAGCCCTGTTAATCTAGCTTTTGCAGCCTAGGGGAGCAAGTCAAAGCAAAATAGTCTCACCCGACTATTAAGTCTTAACACATTCAGCCTCACCTGGAACTCAAAATTGCCTTACCAAAACTTGTTTCAGATACCAGGAACCCTGTTAATCCAGCATTTGCATCCTAGGGGCGCAACTCAAAGCCAAACAGGCTCAACCGACTATTTAATCTTAAAACATACAGTCTTGCCCAGCTGTCAAAACTGTTTTACCAAACCTTGTCTTAGATTCCAGGAGCCAAGCCAATCTGGCATGTGGAGCCTAAGGGAGCAAGTCAAAGCCAAACAGGCTCACCCGACAATTTAATCTTAAAACATACAGACTTACGTAGTTGCCAAAGCTGTTTTCCAAAACTTGTCTCAGATACCAGGAACCCTGAAGATGCAGCATTTGCAGCCTAGGGGAGCAAGACAAAGCCAAACAGGCTCTCCCGACTATTAAATCTTAAAACATATAGCCCCATCTGGCCGCCAAAAATGATTTACCAAAACTTGTCTTAGATACCAGGTACCCTGTTATTCCAGCATTTGCATCCTAGGGGCGCAAGTCAAAGCCAAACACGCTCACCCGACTATTTAATCTTAAAGCATACAGCCTTACCTAGCTGTCAAAACTGTTTTACCAAAATTTGTCTTAGATTCCAGGAGCACCGCCAATCTGGCATGTGCAGCCTAGTGGAGCAACTCAAAGCCAAACAGGATCATCCGACTATTAAGTCTTAAAACATTCAGCCTCACCTGGAACTCAAAATTGCAATACCAAAACTTGTGTCAGATACCAGGAACAAAGTTAATCCAGCATTTGCATCCTATGGGCGCAAGTCAAGGCCAAATAGGCTCAACCGACTATTTAATCTTAAAACATACAGTCTTGCCCAGCTGCCAAAACTGTTTTTCCAAACCTTGTCTTAGATTCCAGGAGCCCCGCCAATCTGGCATGTGGAGCCTAGGGGAGAGAGTCAAAACCAAACAGGCTCACCCGATTATTTAATCTTAAAACATACAGCCCCATCTGGCTGCCAAAACTGCTTTACCAAAATTTGCCTTAGAAACCAGGAGCCCTGTTTATCTAGCATTTGCAGCCTAGGGGAGCAAGTCAAAGCAAAATAGTCTCACCCGACTATTAAGTCTGAACACATTCAGCCTCACCTGGAACTCAGAATTGCCTCACCAAAACTTGTCTCAGATTCCAGGAACCCTGGTTATCCAGCATTTGCATTCTAGGGGCGCAAGTCAAAGCCAAACAGGCTCTCCCGACTATTTAATCTTAAAACATACAGACTTACGTAGCTGCCAAAACTGCTTTACCAAAACTTGCCTTAGAAACCAGGAGCCCTGTTAATTTAGCATTTGCAGCCTAGGGGAGCAAGTCAAAGCAAAATAGTCTCTCTCCCGACTATTTAATCTTAAAGCATACAGCCTTACCTAGCTGTCAAAACTGTTTTACCAAAACTTGTCTTAGATTCCAGGAGCATCGCCAATCTGGCATGTGCAGCCTAGTGGAGCAAGTCAAAGCCAAACAGGCTCATCCGACTATTAAGTCTTAAAACATTCAGCCTCACCTGGAACTCAAAATTGCCATACCAAAACTTGTTTCAGATACCAGGAACAATGTTAATCCAGCATTTGCATCCTAGGGGCGCAAGTCAAGGCCAAATAGGCTCAACCGACTATTTAATCTTAAAACATACAGTCTTGCCCAGCTGCCAAAACTGTTTTTCCGCCAATCTGGCATGTGGAGCCTAGGGGAGCAAGACAAAACCAAACAGGCTCACCCGATAATTTAATCTTAAAACATACAGCCCCATCTGGCTACCAAAACTGCTTTACCAAAACTTGCCTTAGATACCAGGAGCCCTGTTAATCTAGCTTTTGCAGCCTAGGGGAGCAAGTCAAAGCAAAATAGTCTCACCCGACTATTAAGTCTTAACACATTCAGCCTCACCTGGAACTCAAAATTGCCTTACCAAAACTTGTTTCAGATACCAGGAACCCTGTTAATCCAGCATTTGCATCCTAGGGGCGCAACTCAAAGCCAAACAGGCTCAACCGACTATTTAATCTTAAAACATACAGTCTTGCCCAGCTGTCAAAACTGTTTTACCAAGCCTTGTCTTAGATTCCAGGAGCCAAGCCAATCTGGCATGTGGAGCCTAAGGGAGCAAGTCAAAGCCAAACAGGCTCACCCGACAATTTAATCTTAAAACATACAGACTTACGTAGTTGCCAAAGCTGTTTTCCAAAACTTGTCTCAGATACCAGGAACCCTGAAGATGCAGCATTTGCAGCCTAGGGGAGCAAGACAAAGCCAAACAGGCTCACCCGACTATTAAATCTTAAAACATATAGCCCCATCTGGCCGCCAAAAATGATTTACCAAAACTTGTCTTAGATACCAGGTACCCTGTTATTCCAGCATTTGCATCCTAGGGGCGCAAGTCAAAGCCAAACACGCTCACCCGACTATTTAATCTTAAAGCATACAGCCTTACCTAGCTGTCAAAACTGTTTTACCAAAATTTGTCTTAGATTCCAGGAGCACCGCCAATCTGGCATGTGCAGCCTAGTGGAGCAACTCAAAGCCAAACAGGATCATCCGACTATTAAGTCTTAAAACATTCAGCCTCACCTGGAACTCAAAATTGCCATACCAAAACTTGTGTCAGATACCAGGAACAATGTTAATCCAGCATTTGCATCCTATGGGCGCAAGTCAAGGCCAAATAGGCTCAACCGACTATTTAATCTTAAAACATACAGTCTTGCCCAGCTGCCAAAACTGTTTTTCCAAACCTTGTCTTAGATTCCAGGAGCCCCGCCAATCTGGCATGTGGAGCCTAGGGGAGAGAGTCAAAACCAAACAGGCTCACCCGATTATTTAATCTTAAAACATACAGCCCCATCTGGCTGCCAAAACTGCTTTACCAAAATTTGCCTTAGAAACCAGGAGCCCTGTTTATCTAGCATTTGCAGCCTAGGGGAGCAAGTCAAAGCAAAATAGTCTCACCCGACTATTAAGTCTGAACACATTCAGCCTCACCTGGAACTCAGAATTGCCTTACCAAAACTTGTCTCAGATTCCAGGAACCCTGGTTATCCAGCATTTGCATCCTAGGGGCGCAAGTCAAAGCCAAACAGGCTCTCCCGACTATTTAATCTTAAAACATACAGACTTACGTAGCTGCCAAAACTGCTTTACCAAAACTTGCCTTAGAAACCAGGAGCCCTGTTAATTTAGCATTTGCAGCCTAGGGGAGCAAGTCAAAGCAAAATAGTCTCACCCGACTATTAAGTCTTAACACATTCAGCCTTACCTGGAACTCAAAATTGCCTTACCAAAACTTGTTTCAGATACCAGGAACCCTGTTAATCCAGCATTTGCATCCTAGGGGCGCAAGTCAAAGCCAAACACGCTCACCCGACTATTTAATCTTAAAGCATACAGCCTTACCTAGCTGTCAAAACTGTTTTACCAAAACTTTTCTTAGATTCCAGGAGCATCGCCAATCTGGCATGTGCAGCCTAGTGGAGCAAGTCAAAGCCAAACAGGCTCATCCGACTATTAAGTCTTAAAACATTCAGCCTCACCTGGAACTCAAAATTGCCATACCAAAACTTGTTTCAGATACCAGGAACAATGTTAATCCAGCATTTGCATCCTAGGGGCGCAAGTCAAGGCCAAATAGGCTCAACCGACTATTTAATCTTAAAACATACAGTCTTGCCCAGCTGCCAAAACTGTTTTTCCGCCAATCTGGCATGTGGAGCCTAGGGGAGCAAGACAAAACCAAACAGGCTCACCCGATAATTTAATCTTAAAACATACAGCCCCATCTGGCTGCCAAAACTGCTTTACCAAAACTTGCCTTAGATACCAGGAGCCCTGTTAATCTAGCTTTTGCAGCCTAGGGGAGCAAGTCAAAGCAAAATAGTCTCACCCGACTATTAAGTCTTAACACATTCAGCCTCACCTGGAACTCAAAATTGCCTTACCAAAACTTGTTTCAGATACCAGGAACCCTGTTAATCCAGCATTTGCATCCTAGGGGCGCAACTCAAAGCCAAACAGGCTCAACCGACTATTTAATCTTAAAACATACAGTCTTGCCCAGCTGTCAAAACTGTTTTACCAAGCCTTGTCTTAGATTCCAGGAGCCAAGCCAATCTGGCATGTGGAGCCTAAGGGAGCAAGTCAAAGCCAAACAGGCTCACCCGACAATTTAATCTTAACACATACAGACTTACGTAGTTGCCAAAGCTGTTTTCCAAATCTTGTCTCAGATACCAGGAACCCTGAAGATGCAGCATTTGCAGCCTAGGGGAGCAAGACAAAGCCAAACAGGCTCTCCCGACTATTAAATCTTAAAACATATAGCCCCATCTGGCCGCCAAAAATGATTTACCAAAACTTGTCTTAGATACCAGGAACCCTGTTATTCCAGCATTTGCATCCTAGGGGCGCAAGTCAAAGCCAAACACGCTCACCCGACTATTTAATCTTAAAGCATACAGCCTTACCTAGCTGTCAAAACTGTTTTACCAAAATTTGTCTTAGATTCCAGGAGCACCGCCAATCTGGCATGTGCAGCCTAGTGGAGCAAGTCAAAGCCAAACAGGCTCATCCGACTATTAAGTCTTAAAACATTCAGCCTCACCTGGAACTCAAAATTGCCATACCAAAACTTGTTTCAGATACCAGGAACAATGTTAATCCAGCATTTGCATCCTAGGGGCGCAAGTCAAGGCCAAATAGGCTCAACCGACTATTTAATCTTAAAACATACAGTCTTGCCCAGCTGCCAAAACTGTTTTTCCGCCAATCTGGCATGTGGAGCCTAGGGGAGCAAGACAAAACCAAACAGGCTCACCCGATAATTTAATCTTAAAACATACAGCCCCATCTGGCTGCCAAAACTGCTTTACCAAAACTTGCCTTAGAAACCAGGAGCCCTGTTAATCTAGCATTTGCAGCCTAGGGGAGCAAGTCAAAGCAAAATAGTCTCACCCGACTATTAAGTCTTAACACATTCAGCCTCACCTGGAACTCAAAATTGCCTTACCAAAACTTGTTTCAGATACCAGGAACCCTGTTAATCCAGCATTTGCATCCTAGCGGTGCAACTCAAAGCCAAACAGGCTCAACCGACTATTTAATCTTAAGGCATACAGCCTTGCCCAGCTGTCAAAACTGTTTTACCAAACCTTGTCTTAGATTCCAGGAGCCAAGCCAATCTGGCATGTGGAGCCTAAGGGAGCAAGTCAAAGCCAAACAGGCTCACCCGACAATTTAATCTTAAAACATACAGACTTACGTAGTTGCCAAAGCTGCTTTACCAAAACTTGTCTCAGATACCAGGAACCCTGTTAATGCAGCATTTGCATCCTAGGGGCGTAAGTCAAAGCCAAACAGGCTCTCCCGACTACTTAATCTTAAAACATATAGCCCCATCTGGCCGCCAAAAATGATTTACCAAAACTTGTCTTAGATACCATGAACCCTGTTATTCCAGCATTTGCATCCTAGGGGCGCAAGTCAAAGCCAAACACGCTCACCCGACTATTTAATCTTAAAGCATACAGCCTTACCTAGCTGTCAAATCTGTTTTACCAAAACTTGTCTTAGATTCCAGGAGCCCCGCCAATCTGGCATGTGGAGCCTAGGGAAGCAAGTCAAAGCCAAACAGGCTCACCCGACAATTTAATTTTAAAACATACAGACTAACGTAGCTGCCAAAACTGCTTTACCAAAACTTGCCTTAGAAACCGGGAGCCCTGTTAATCTAGCATTTGCAGCCTAGGTGAGCAAGTCAAAGCTAAATAGTCTCACCCGACTATTAAGTCTTAACACATTCAGCCTAGGGGCGCAACTCAAAGCCAAACAGGCTCAACCGACTATTTAATCTTAAAACATACAGTCTTGCCCAGCTGTCAAAACTGTTTTACCAAGCCTTGTCTTAGATTCCAGGAGCCAAGCCAATCTGGCATGTGGAGCCTAAGGGAGCAAGTCAAAGCCAAACAGGCTCACCCGACAATTTAATCTTAAAACATACAGACTTACGTAGTTGCCAAAGCTGTTTTCCAAAATTTGTCTCAGATACCAGGAACCCTGAAGATGCAGCATTTGCAGCCTAGGGGAGCAAGACAAAGCCAAACAGGCTCTCCCGACTATTAAATCTTAAAACATATAGCCCCATCTGGCCGCCAAAAATGACTTACCAAAACTTGTCTTAGATACCAGGAACCCTGTTATTCCAGCATTTGCATCCTAGGGCCGCAAGTCAAAGCCAAACACGCTCACCCGACTATTTAATCTTAAAGCATACAGCCTTACCTAGCTGTCAAACCTGTTTAACCAAAATTTGTCTTAGATTCCAGGAGCACCGCCAATCTGGCATGTGCAGCCTAGTGGAGCAAGTCAAAGCCAAACAGGCTCATCCGACTATTAAGTCTTAAAAGATTCAGCCTCACCTGGAACTCAAAATTGCCATACCAAAACTTGTTTCAGATACCAGGAACAATGTTAATCCAGCATTTGCATCCTAGGGGCGCAAGTCAAGGCCAAATAGGCTCAACCGACTATTTAATCTTAAAACATACAGCGTTGCCCAGCTGCCAAAACTGTTTTTCCGCCAATCTGGCATGTGGAGCCTAGGGGAGCAAGACAAAACCAAACAGGCTCACCCGATAATTTAATCTTAAAACATACAGCCCCATCTGGCTGCCAAAACTGCTTTACCAAAACTTGCCTTAGAAACCAGGAGCCCTGTTAATCTCGCATTTGCAGCCTAGGGGAGCAAGTCAAAGCAAAATAGTCTCACCCGACTATTAAGTCTTAACACATTCAGCCTCACCTGGAACTCAAAATTGCCTTACCAAAACTTGTTTCAGATACCAGGAACCCTGTTAATCCAGCATTTGCATCCTAGGGGCGCAACTCAAAGCCAAACAGGCTCAACCGACTATTAAATCTTAAAACATACAGTCTTGCCCAGCTGTCAAAACTGTTTTACCAAGCCTTGTCTTAGATTCCAGGAGCCAAGCCAATCTGGCATGTGGAGCCTAAGGGAGCAAGTCAAAGCCAAAAGGCTCACCCGACAATTTAATCTTAAAACATACAGACTTACGTAGTTGCCAAAGCTGTTTTCCAAAACTTGTCTCAGATACCAGGAACCCTGAAGATGCAGCATTTGCAGCCTAGGGGAGCAAGACAAAGCCAAACAGGCTCTCCCGACTATTAAATCTTAAAACATATAGCCCCATCTGGCCGCCAAAAATGATTTACCAAAACTTGTCTTAGATACCAGGAACCCTGTTATTCCAGCATTTGCATCCTAGGGGCGCAAGTCAAAGCCAAACACGCTCACCCGACTATTTAATCTTAAAGCATACAGCCTTACCTAGCTGTCAAAACTGTTTTACCAAAATTTGTCTTAGATTCCAGGAGCACCGCCAATCTGGCATGTGCAGCCTAGTGGAGCAAGTCAAAGCCAAACAGGCTCATCCGACTATTAAGTCTTAAAACATTCAGCCTCACCTGGAACTCAAAATTGCCATACCAAAACTTGTTTCAGATACCAGGAACAATGTTAATCCAGCATTTGCATCCTAGGGGCGCAAGTCAAGGCCAAATAGGCTCAACCGACTATTTAATCTTAAAACATACAGTCTTGCCCAGCTGCCAAAACTGTTTTTCCGCCAATCTGGCATGTGGAGCCTAGGGGAGCAAGACAAAACCAAACAGGCTCACCCGATAATTTAATCTTAAAACATACAGCCCCATCTGGCTGCCAAAACTGCTTTACCAAAACTTGCCTTAGAAACCAGGAGCCCTTTTTAATCTAGCATTTGCAGCCTAGGGGAACAAGTCAAAGCAAAATAGTCTCACCCGACTATTAAATCTGAACACATTCAGCCTCACCTGGAACTCAGAATTGCCTTACCAAAACTTGTCTCAGATTCCAGGAACCCTGGTTATCCAGCATTTGCATCCTAGGGGCGCAAGTCAAAGCCAAACAGGCTCTCCCGACTATTTAATCTTAAAACATACAGACTTACGTAGCTGCCAAAACTGCTTTACCAAAACTTGCCTTAGAAACCAGGAGCCCTGTTAATTTAGCATTTACAGCCTAGGGGAGCAAGTCAAAGCAAAATAGTCTCACCCGACTATTAAGTCTTAACGCATTCAGCCTCACCTGGAACTCAAAATTGCCTTACCAAAACTTGTTTCAGATACCAGGAACCCTGTTAATCCAGCATTTGCATCCTAGGGGCGCAAGTCAAAGCCAAACACGCTCACCCGTCTATTTAATCTTAAAGCATACAGCCTTGCCCAGCTGTCAAAACTGTTTTACCAAACCTTGTCTAAGATTCCAGAAGCCAAGCCAATCTGGCATGTGGAGCCTAAGGGAGCAAGTCAAAGCCAAACAGGCTCACCCGACAATTTAATCTTAAAACATACAGACTTACGTAGTTGCCAAAGCTGCTTTACCAAAACTTGTCTCAGATACCAGGAACCCTGTTAATGCAGCATTTGCATTCTAGGGGCGCAAGTCAAAGCCAAACAGGCTCTCCCGACTATTAAATCTTAAAACATATAGCCCCATCTGGCCGCAAAAAATGATTTACCAAAACTTGTCTTAGATGCCAGGAACCCTGTTAACCCAGCATTTTTATCCTAGGGGCGCAAGTCAAAGCCAAACAGGCTCACCCGACTATTTAATCTTAAAGCATACAGCCTTACCTAGCTGTCAAATCTGTTTTACCAAAACTTGTCTTAGATTCCAGGAGCACCGCCAATCTGGCATGTGCAGCCTAGTGGAGCAAGTCAAAGCCAAACAGGCTCACCCGACAATTTAATTTTAAAACATACAGACTAACGTAGCT
The DNA here is from genome assembly GCA_037075305.1 of Drosophila kanekoi. Classification (NCBI taxonomy): domain Eukaryota; kingdom Metazoa; phylum Arthropoda; class Insecta; order Diptera; family Drosophilidae; genus Drosophila; species Drosophila kanekoi. Next base: position 30,160 of record JBAMCE010000663.1, read on the forward strand.
GCCAAAACTGCTTTACCAAAACTTGCCTTAGAAACCGGGAGCCCTGTTAATCTAGCATTTGCAGCCTAGGTGAGCAAGTCAAAGCAAAATAGTCTCACCCGACTATTAAGTCTTAACACATTCAGCCTAGGGGCGCAACTCAAAGCCAAACAGGCTCAACCGACTATTTAATCTTAAAACATACAGCCCCGTCTATTTAATCTTAAAGCATACAGCCTTGCCCAGCTGTCAAAACTGTTTTACCAAACCTTGTCTAAGATTCCAGAAGCCAAGCCAATCTGGCATGTGGAGCCTAAGGGAGCAAGTCAAAGCCAAACAGGCTCACCCGACAATTTAATCTTAAAACATACAGACTTACGTAGTTGCCAAAGCTGCTTTACCAAAACTTGTCTCAGATACCAGGAACCCTGTTAATGCAGCATTTGCATTCTAGGGGCGCAAGTCAAAGCCAAACAGGCTCTCCCGACTATTAAATCTTAAAACATATAGCCCCATCTGGCCGCAAAAAATGATTTACCAAAACTTGTCTTAGATGCCAGGAACCCTGTTAACCCAGCATTTTTATCCTAGGGGCGCAAGTCAAAGCCAAACAGGCTCACCCGACTATTTAATCTTAAAGCATACAGCCTTACCTAGCTGTCAAATCTGTTTTACCAAAACTTGTCTTAGATTCCAGGAGCACCGCCAATCTGGCATGTGCAGCCTAGTGGAGCAAGTCAAAGCCAAACAGGCTCACCCGACAATTTAATTTTAAAACATACAGACTAACGTAGCTGCCAAAACTGCTTTACCAAAACTTGCCTTAGAAACCGGGAGCCCTGTTAATCTAGCATTTGCAGCCTAGGTGAGCAAGTCAAAGCAAAATAGTCTCACCCGACTATTAAGTCTTAACACATTCAGCCTAGGGGCGCAACTCAAAGCCAAACAGGCTCAACCGACTATTTAATCTTAAAACATACAGTCTTGCCCAGCTGTCAAAACTGTTTTACCAAGCCTTGTCTTAGATTCCAGGAGCCAAGCCAATCTGGCATGTGGAGCCTAAGGGCTCAAGTCAAAGCCAAACAGGCTCACCCGACAATTTAATCTTAAAACATACAGACTTACGTAGTTGCCAAAGCTGTTTTCCAAAATTTGTCTCAGATACCAGGAACCCTGAAGATGCAGCATTTGCAGCCTAGGGGAGCAAGACAAAGCCAAACAGGCTCTCCCGACTATTAAATCTTAAAACATATAGCCCCATCTGGCCGCCAAAAATGACTTACCAAAACTTGTCTTAGATACCAGGAACCCTGTTATTCCAGCATTTGCATCCTAGGGCCGCAAGTCAAAGCCAAACACGCTCACCCGACTATTTAATCTTAAAGCATACAGCCTTACCTAGCTGTCAAACCTGTTTAACCAAAATTTGTCTTAGATTCCAGGAGCACCGCCAATCTGGCATGTGCAGCCTAGTGGAGCAAGTCAAAGCCAAACAGGCTCATCCGACTATTAAGTCTTAAAAGATTCAGCCTCACCTGGAACTCAAAATTGCCATACCAAAACTTGTTTCAAATACCAGGAACAATGTTAATCCAGCATTTGCATCCTAGGGGCGCAAGTCAAGGCCAAATAGGCTCAACCGACTATTTAATCTTAAAACATACAGCCTTGCCCAGCTGCCAAAACTGTTTTTCCGCCAATCTGGCATGTGGAGCCTAGGGGAGCAAGACAAAACCAAACAGGCTCACCCGATAATTTAATCTTGAAACATACAGCCCCATCTGGCTGCCAAAACTGCTTTACCAAAACTTGCCTTAGAAACCAGGAGCCCTTTTTAATCTAGCATTTGCAGCCTAGGGGAACAAGTCAAAGCAAAATAGTCTCACCCGACCATTAAGTCTGAACACATTCAGCCTCACCTGGAACTCAGAATTGCCTTACCAAAACTTGTCTCAGATTCCAGGAACCCTGGTTATCCAGCATTTGCATCCTAGGGGCGCAAGTCAAAGCCAAACAGGCTCTCCCGACTATTTAATCTTAAAACATACAGACTTACGTAGCTGCCAAAACTGCTTTACCAAAACTTGCCTTAGAAACCAGGAGCCCTGTTAATCTAGCACTTGCAGCCTAGGGGAGGAAGCCAAAGCCAAATAGCCTCAGCCGACTATTAAATCTTAAAACATATAGCCCCATCTGGCCGCCAAAAATGATTTACCAATCTAGCTTTTGCAGCCTAGGGGAGCAAGCCAAAGCCAAATAGCCTCACCCGACTATTAAATCTTAAAACATATAGCCCCATCTGGCCGCCAAAACTGATTTACCAATACTTGTCTCAGATACCAGGAACCCTGTTATTCCAGCATTTGCATCCTAGGGGCGCAAGTCAAAGCCAAACACGCTCACCCGACTATTTAATCTTAAAGCATACAGCCTTACCTAGCTGTCAAAACTGTTTTACAAAAACTTGTCTTAGATTCCAGGAGCCCCTCGAATCTGGCATGTGCAGCCTAGGGGAGCAAGTCAAAGCAAAATAGTCTCACCCGACTATTAAGTCTTAACGCATTCAGCCTCACCTGGAACTCAAAATTGCCTTACCAAAACTTGATTCAGATACCAGGAACCCTGTTAATCCAGCATTTGCATCCTAGGGGCGCAAGTCAAAGCCAAACACGCTCACCCGACTATTTAATCTTAAAGCATACAGCCTTGCCCAGCTGTCAAAACTGTTTTACCAAACCTTGTCTTAGATTCCAGAAGCCAAGCCAATCTGGCATGTGGAGCCTAAGGGAGCAAGTCAAAGCCAAACAGGCTCATCCGACTATTAAGTCTTAAAACATTCAGCCTCACCTGGAACTCAAAATTGCCATACCAAAACTTGTTTCAGATACCAGGAACAATGTTAATCCAGCATTTGCATCCTAGGGGCGCAAGTCAAGGCCAAATAGGCTCAACCGACTATTTAATCTTAAAACATACAGTCTTGCCCAGCTGCCAAAACTGTTTTTCCGCCAATCTGGCATGTGGAGCCTAGGGGAGCAAGTCAACGCCAAACAGGCTCACCCGACAATTTAATCTTAAAACATACAGACTTACGTAGTTGCCAAAGCTGCTTTACCAAAACTTGTCTCAGATACCAGGAACCCTGTTAATGCAGCATTTGCATTCTAGGGGCGCAAGTCAAAGCCAAACAGGCTCTCCCGACTATTAAATCTTAAAACATATAGCCCCATCTGGCCGCAAAAAATGATTTACCAAAACTTGTCTTAGATGCCAGGAACCCTGTTAACCCAGCATTTTTATCCTAGGGGCGCAAGTCAAAGCCAAACAGGCTCACCCGACTATTTAATCTTAAAGCATACAGCCTTACCTAGCTGTCAAATCTGTTTTACCAAAACTTGTCTTAGATTCCAGGAGCACCGCCAATCTGGCATGTGCAGCCTAGTGGAGCAAGTCAAAGCAAAATAGTCTCACCCAACTATTAAGTCTTAACATATTCAGCCTCACCTGGTACTTAAAATTGTCTTACCAAAACTTGTTTCAGATACCAGGAACCCTGTTAATCCAGCATTTGCATCCTAGGGGCGCAACTCAAAGCCAAACAGGCTCACCCGACTATTTAATATTAAAGCATACAGCCTTGCCCTGCTGTCAAAACTGTTTTACCAAACCTTGTCTTAGATTCCAGGAGCCAAGCCAATCTAGCATGTGGAGCCTAAGGGAGCAAGTCAAAGCCAAACAGGCTCACCCGACAATTTAACCTTTAAACATACAGACTTACGTAGTTGCCAAAGCTGCTTTACCAAAACTTGTCTCAGATACCAAGAACCCTGTTAATGCAGCATTTGCATCCTAGGGGCGCAAGTCAAGGCCAAACAGGCTCTCCCGAATATTAAATCTTAAAACATATAGCCTGACACCTGACACCTGACAATTTAATCTTAAAACATACAGACTTACGTAGCTGCCAAAACTGCTTTACCAAAACTTGCCTTAGAAACCAGGAGCCCTGTTAATCTAGCATTTGCAGCCTAGGGGAGCAAGTCAAAGCAAAATAGTCTCACCCGACTATTAAGTCTTAACACATTCAGCCTAGGGGCGCAACTCAAAGCCAAACAGGCTCAACCGACTATTTAATCATAAAACATACAGTCTTGCCCAGCTGTCAAAACTGTTTTACCAAGCCTTGTCTTAGATTCCAGGAGCCAAGCCAATCTGGCATGTGGAGCCTAAGGGAGCAAGTCAAAGCCAAACAGGCACACCCGACAATTTAATCTTAAAACATACAGACTTACGTAGTTGCCAAAGCTGTTTTCCAAAACTTGTCTCAGATACCAGGAACCCTGAAGATGCAGCATTTGCAGCCTAGGGGAGCAAGACAAAGCCAAACAGGCTCTCCCGACTATTAAATCTTAAAACATATAGCCCCATCTGGCCGCCAAAAATGACTTACCAAAACTTGTCTTAGCTACCAGGAACCCTGTTATTCCATCATTTGCATCCTAGGGGCGCAAGTCAAAGCCAAACACGCTCACCCGACTATTTAATCTTAAAGCATACAGCCTTACCTAGCTGTCAAAACTGTTTTACCAAAACTTGTCTTAGATTCCAGGAGCACCGCCAATCTGGCATGTGCAGCCTAGTGGAGCAAGTCAAAGCCAAACACGCTCATCCGACTATTAAGTCTTAAAACATTCAGCCTCACCTGGAACTCAAAATTGCCATACCAAAACTTGTTTCAGATACCAGGAACAATGTTAATCCAGCATTTGCATCCTAGGGGCGCAAGTCAAGGCCAAATAGGCTCAACCGACTATTTAATCTTGAAACATACAGTCTTGCCCAGCTGCCAAAACTGTTTTTCCAAACCTTGTCTTAGATTCCAGGAGCCCCTCGAATCTGGCATGTGCAGCCTAGGGGAGCAAGTCAAAGCAAAATAGTCTCACCCGACTATTAAGTCTTAACGCATTCAGCCTCACCTGGAACTCAAAATTGCCTTACCAAAACTTGATTCAGATACCAGGAACCCTGTTAATCCAGCATTTGCATCCTAGGGGCGCAAGTCAAAGCCAAACACGCTCACCCGACTATTTAATCTTAAAGCATACAGCCTTGCCCAGCTGTCAAAACTGTTTTACCAAACCTTGTCTTAGATTCCAGAAGCCAAGCCAATCTGGCATGTGGAGCCTAAGGGAGCAAGTCAAAGCCAAACAGGCTCATCCGACTATTAAGTCTTAAAACATTCAGCCTCACCTGGAACTCAAAATTGCAATACCAAAACTTGTTTCAGATACCAGGAACAATGTTAATCCAGCATTTGCATCCTAGGGGCGCAAGTCAAGGCCAAATAGGCTCAACCGACTATTTAATCTTAAAACATACAGTCTTGCCCAGCTGCCAAAACTGTTTTTCCGCCAATCTGGCATGTGGAGCCTAGGGGAGCAAGTCAAAGCCAAACAGGCTCACCCGACAATTTAATCTTAAAACATACAGACTTACGTAGTTGCCAAAGCTGCTTTACCAAAACTTGTCTCAGATACCAGGAACCCTGTTAATGCAGCATTTGCATTCTAGGGGCGCAAGTCAAAGCCAAACAGGCTCTCCCGACTATTAAATCTTAAAACATATAGCCCCATCTGGCCGCAAAAAATGATTTACCAAAACTTGTCTTAGATGCCAGGAACCCTGTTAACCCAGCATTTTTATCCTAGGGGCGCAAGTCATAGCCAAACAGGCTCACCCGACTATTTAATCTTAAAGCATACAGCCTTACCTAGCTGTCAAATCTGTTTTACCAAAACTTGTCTTAGATTCCAGGAGCACCGCCAATCTGGCATGTGCAGCCTAGTGGAGCAAGTCAAAGCAAAATAGTCTCACCCAACTATTAAGTCTTAACATATTCAGCCTCACCTGGTACTTAAAATTGTCTTACCAAAACTTGTTTCAGATACCAGGAACCCTGTTAATCCAGCATTTGCATCCTAGGGGCGCAACTCAAAGCCAAACAGGCTCACCCGACTATTTAATATTAAAGCATACAGCCTTGCCCTGCTGTCAAAACTGTTTTACCAAACCTTGTCTTAGATTCCAGGAGCCAAGCCAATCTAGCATGTGGAGCCTAAGGGAGCAAGTCAAAGCCAAACAGGCTCACCCGACAATTTAACCTTTAAACATACAGACTTACGTAGTTGCCAAAGCTGCTTTACCAAAACTTGTCTCAGATACCAAGAACCCTGTTAATGCAGCATTTGCATCCTAGGGGCGCAAGTCAAGGCCAAACAGGCTCTCCCGACTATTAAATCTTAAAACATATAGCCTGACACCTGACACCTGACAATTTAATCTTAAAACATACAGACTTACGTAGCTGCCAAAACTGCTTTACCAAAACTTGCCTTAGAAACCAGGAGCCCTGTTAATCTAGCATTTGCAGCCTAGGGGAGCAAGTCAAAGCAAAATAGTCTCACCCGACTATTAAGCCTTAACACATTCAGCCTAGGGGCGCAACTCAAAGCCAAACAGGCTCAACCGACTATTTAATCATAAAACATACAGTCTTGCCCAGCTGTCAAAACTGTTTTACCAAGCCTTGTCTTAGATTCCAGGAGCCAAGCCAATCTGGCATGTGGAGCCTAAGGGAGCAAGTCAAAGCCAAACAGGCACACCCGACAATTTAATCTTAAAACATACAGACTTACGTAGTTGCCAAAGCTGTTTTCCAAAACTTGTCTCAGATACCAGGAACCCTGAAGATGCAGCATTTGCAGCCTAGGGGAGCAAGACAAAGCCAAACAGGCTCTCCCAACTATTAAATCTTAAAACATATAGCCCCATCTGGCCGCCAAAAATGACTTACCAAAACTTGTCTTAGCTACCAGGAACCCTGTTATTCCATCATTTGCATCCTAGGGGCGCAAGTCAAAGCCAAACACGCTCACCCGACTATTTAATCTTAAAGCATACAGCCTTACCTAGCTGTCAAAACTGTTTTACCAAAACTTGTCTTAGATTCCAGGAGCACCGCCAATCTGGCATGTGCAGCCTAGTGGAGCAAGTCAAAGCCAAACACGCTCATCCGACTATTAAGTCTTAAAACATTCAGCCTCACCTGGAACTCAAAATTGCCATACCAAAACTTGTTTCAGATACCAGGAACAATGTTAATCCAGCATTTGCATCCTAGGGGCGCAAGTCAAGGCCAAATAGGCTCAACCGACTATTTAATCTTGAAACATACAGTCTTGCCCAGCTGCCAAAACTGTTTTTCCAAACCTTGTCTTAGATTCCAGGAGCCCCGCCAATCTGGCATGTGGAGCCTAGGGGAGCAAGTCAAAACCAAACAGGCTCACCCGAGAATTTAATCTTAAAACATACAGCCCCATCTGGCTGCCAAAACTGCTTTACCAAAACTTGCCTTAGAAACCAGGAGCCCTGTTAATCTAGCATTTGCAGCCTATGGGAGCAAGTCAAAGCAAAATAGTCTCACCCGACTATTAAGTCTTAACACATTCAGCCTCACCTGGTACTCAAAATTGCCTTACCAAAACTTGTTTCAGATACCAGGAACCCTGTTAATCCAGCATTTGCATCCTAGGGGCGCAACTCAAAGCCAAACAGGCTAGACCGACTATTTAATCTTAAAACATACAGTCTTGCCCAGCTGTCGAAACTGTTTTACCAAACCTTGTCTTAGATTCCAGGAGCCAAGCCAATCTGGCATGTGGAGCCTAAGGGAGCAAGTCAGAGCCAAACAGGCTCACCCGGCAATTTAATCTTAAAACATACAGACTTACGTACCAAACAAATAGTCATCTGACTATTTAATCCTAAAACACATAGCCCCATCTGGCCTCCAAAACTGATTTACCAAAACTTGTCTCAGTTATCAGGAACCCTGTTAATCCAGAATTTGCATCCTAGGGGCGCAAGTCAAAGCAAAATAGTCTCACCCGACTATTAAGTCAACACATTCAGCCTCACCTGGTACTCAAAATTGCCTTACCAAAACTTGTTTCAGATACCAGGAACCCTGTTAATCCAGCATTTGCATCCTAGGGGCGCAACTCAAAGCCAAACAGGCTAGACCCTGTTAATCCAGCATTTGCATCCTAGGGGCGCAACTCAAAGCCAAACAGGCTAGACCGACTATTTAATCTTAAAACATACAGTCTTGCCCAGCTGTCGAAACTGTTTTACCAAACCTTGTCTTAGATTCCAGGAGCCAAGCCAATCTGGCATGTGGAGCCTAAGGGAGCAAGTCAGAGCCAAACAGGCTCACCCGGCAATTTAATCTTAAAACATACAGACTTACGTACCAAACAAATAGTCATCTGACTATTTAATCCTAAAACACATAGCCCCATCTGGCCTCCAAAACTGATTTACCAAAACTTGTCTCAGTTATCAGGAACCCTGTTAATCCAGAATTTGCATCCTAGGGGCGCAAGTCAAAGCAAAATAGTCTCACCCGACTATTAAGTCAACACATTCAGCCTCACCTGGTACTCAAAATTGCCTTACCAAAACTTGTTTCAGATACCAGGAACCCTGTTAATCCAGCATTTGCATCCTAGGGGCGCAACTCAAAGCCAAACAGGCTAGACCGACTATTTAATCTTAAAACATACAGTCTTGCCCAGCTGTTAAAACTTTTTTACCAAAACCTTGTCTTAGATTCCAGGAGCCCCGCCAATCTGGAATGTGGAGCCTAGGGTAGCAAGTCAAAACCAAACAGGCTCACCCGAGAATTTAATCTTAAAACATACAGACTTACGTAGCTGCCAAAACTGCTTTACCAAAACTTGCCTTAGAAACCAGGAGCCCTGTCAATTTAGCATTTGCAGCCTAGGGGAGCAAGTCAAAGCAAAATAATCTCATCCGACTATTTAATCTTAAAGCATTCAGCCTCACCTGGAACTCAGAATTGCCTTACCAAAACTTGTCTCAGATTCCAGGAGCCCTGGTTATCCAGCATTTGCATCCTAGGGGAGCAAGACAAAGCCAAACAGGCTCTCCCGACTATTAAATCTTAAAACATATAGCCCCATCTGGCCGCCAAAAATGACTTACCAAAACTTGTCTTAGCTACCAGGAACCCTGTTATTCCAGCATTTGCATCCTAGGGGCACAAGTCAAAGCCAAACACGCTCACCCGACTATTTAATCTTAAAGCATACAGCCTTACCTAGCTGTCAAAACTGTTTTACCTAGTGGAGCAAGTCAAAGCCAAACAGGCTCATCCCACTATTAAGTCTTAAAACATTCAGCCTCACCTGGAACTCAAAATTGCCATACCAAAACTTGTTTCAGATACCAGGAACAATGTTAATCCAGCATTTGCATCCTAGGGGCGCAAGTCAAGGCCAAATAGGCTCAACCGACTATTTAATCTTGAAACATACAGTCTTGCCCAGCTGCCAAAACTGTTTTTCCAAACCTTGTCTTAGATTCCAGGAGCCCCGCCAATCTGGCATGTGGAGCCTAGGGGAGCAAGTCAAAACCAAACAGGCTCACCCGAGAATTTAATCTTAAAACATACAGCCCCATCTGGCTGCCAAAACTGCTTTACCAAAACTTGCCTTAGAAACCAGGAGCCCTGTTAATCTAGCATTTGCAGCCTATGGGAGCAAGTCAAAGCAAAATAGTCTCACCCGACTATTAAGTCTTAACACCTGGTACTCAAAATTGCCTTACCAAAACTTGTTTCAGATACCAGGAACCCTGTTAATCCAGCATTTGCATCCGAGGGGCGCAACTCAAAGCCAAACAGGCTAGACCGACTATTTAATCTTAAAACATACAGTCTTGCCCAGCTGTCAAAACTGTTTTACCAAACCTTGTCTTAGATTCCAGGAGCCAAGCCAATCTGGCATGTGGAGCCTAAGGGAGCAAGTCAGAGCCAAACAGGCTCACCCGGCAATTTAATCTTAAAACATACAGAATTACGTACCAAACAAGCTCATCTGACTGTTTAATCCTAAAACACATAGCCCCATCTGGCCGCCAAAACTGATTTACCAAAACTTGTCTCAGTTATCAGGAACCCTGTTAATCCAGAATTTGCATCCTAGGGGAGCAAGTCAAAGTCAAACAGACTCACCCGACTATTTAAACTTAAAACATACAGACTTACGTAGCTGTTAAAACTTTTTTACCAAAACCTTTTTTAGATTCCAGGAGCCCAGCCAATCTGGCATGTGCCGCCTAGGGAAGAAAGTCAAAGCCAAATAGTCTCACACGAAACATTAAACATTTAGCCTCACCTGGAACCCAAAATTGCCATACCAAAACTTGTTTCAGATACCAGGAACCCTGTTAATCCAGCATTTGCATCCTAGGGGCGCAAGTCAAGGCCAAATAGGCTCAACCGACTATTTAATCTTAAAACATACAGTCTTGCCCAGCTGCCAAAACTGTTTTACCAAACCTTGTCTTAGATTCCAGGAGCCCCGCCAATCTGGCATGTGGAGCCTAGGGTAGCAAGTCAAAACCAAACAGGCTCACCCGAGAATTTAATCTTAAAACATACAGCCCCATCTAGCTGCCAAAACTGCTTTACCAAAACTTGCCTTAGAAACCAGGAGCCCTGTCAATCTAGCATTTGCAGCCTAGGGGAGCAAGTCAAAGCAAAATAATCTCATCCGACTATTAAGTCTGAACACATTCAGCCTCACCTGGAACTCAGAATTGCCTTACCAAAACTTGTCTCAGATTCCAGGAACCCTGGTTATCCAGCATTTGCATCCAAGGGGCGCAAGTCAAAGCCAAACAGGCTCACCGGACTATTAAATCTTAAAACATATAGCCCCATCTGGCCGCCAAAACTGATTTACCAAAACTTGTCTTAGATACCAGAAACCCTGTTATTCCAGCATTTGCATCCTAGGGGCGCAAGTCAAAGCCAAACACGATCTTCCGACTATTTAATCTTAAAGCATACAACCTTACCTAGCTGTTAAAACTGTTTTACCAAAACTTGTCTTAGATTGCAGGAGCCCCGCCAATCTGGCATGTGGAGCCTAGGGGAGCAAGTCAAAGCCAAATAGGCTCACCTGACAATTTAATCTTAAAACATACAGACTTACGTAGCTGCCAAAACTACTTTACCAAAACTTGCCTTAGAAACCAGGAGCCCTGTTAATCTAGCATTTGCAGCCTATGGGAGCAAGTCAAAGCAAAATAGTCTCACCCGACTATTAAGTCTAAACACATTCAGCCTCACCTGGTACTCAAAATTGCCTTACCAAAACTTGTTTCAGATACCAGGAACCCTGTTAATCCAGCATTTGCATCCTAGGGGCGCAACTCAAAGCCAAACAGGCTAGACCGACTATTTAATCTTAAAACATACAGTCTTGCCCAGCTGTCAAAACTGTTTTACCAAACCTTGTCTTAGATTCCAGGAGCCAAGCCAATCTGGCATGTGGAGTCTAAGGGAGCAAGTCAAAGCCAAACAGGCTCACCCGACAATTTAATCTTAAAACATACAGACTTACGTAGTTGCCACAGCTGCTTTACCAAAACTGGTCTCAGATACCAGGAACCCTGTAAATGCAGCATTTGCATCCTAGGGGCGCAAGTCAAAGCCAAACAGGCTCACCAGACTATTAAATCATAAAACATATAGCCCCATCTGGCCGCCAAAAATGATTTACCAAAACTTGTCTTAGATGCCAGGAACCCTGTTATTCCAGCATTTTCATCCTAGGGGCGCAAGTCAAAGCCAAACACGCTCACCCGACTATTTAATCTTAAAGCATACAGCCTTACCTAGCTGTCAAAACTGTTTTACCAAAATTTGTCTTAGATTCCAGGAGCCAAGCCAATCTGGCATGTGGAGCCTAAGGGAGCAAGTCAAAGCCAAACAGGCTCATCTGACTATTTAATCCTAAAACATATAGCCCCATCTTGCCGCAAAAACTGATTTACCAAAACTTATCTCAGTTACCAGGAACCCTGTTAATCTAGCATTTGCAGCCTAGGGGAGCAAGACAAAGCCAAATATTCTCACCCGACTATTAAATTTTAAAACATATAGCCCCATCTGGCCGCCAAAACTGATTTACCAAAACTTGTCTCAGATATCAGGAACCCTGTTAATCCAGCATTTGCATCCTAGGGGCGCAAGTCAAAGTCAAACAGACTCACCCGACTATTTAAACTTAAAACATACAGACTTACGTAGCTGTTAAAACTGTTTTACCAAAACCTTTTTAGATTCCAGGAGCCCCGCCAATCTGGCATGTGCCGCCTAGGGGGGAAAGTCAAAGCCAAATAGTCTCACACGAAACATAAAACATTCAGCCTCACCTGGAACTCAAAATTGCCATACCAAAACTTGTTTCAGATACCAGGAACCCTGTTAATCCAGCATTTGCATCCTAGGGGCGCAAGTTAAGGCCAAATAGGCTCAACCGACTATTTAATCTTAAAACATACAGTCTTGCCCAGCTGCCAAAACTGTTTTACCAAACCTTGTCTTAGATTCCAGGAGCCCCGCCAATCTGGCATGTGGAGCCTAGGGGAGCAAGTCAAAACCAAACAGACTCACCCGAGAATTTAATCTTAAAACATATAGACTTACGTAGTTGCCAAAGCTGCTTTACCAAAACTGGTCTCAGATACCAGGAACCCTGTAAATGCAGCATTTGCATCCTAGGGGCGCAAGTCAAAGCCAAACAGGCTCACCAGACTATTAAATCATAAAACATATAGCCCCATCTGGCCGCCAAAAATGATTTACCAAAACTTGTCTTAGATGCCAGGAACCCTGTTATTCCAGCATTTTCATCCTAGGGGCGCAAGTCAAAGCCAAACACGCTCACCCGACTATTTAATCTTAAAGCATACAGCCTTACCTAGCTGTCAAAACTGTTTTACCAAAATTTGTCTTAGATTCCAGGAGCCAAGCCAATCTGGCATGTGGAGCCTAAGGGAGCAAGTCAAAGCCAAACAGGCTCATCTGACTATTTAATCCTAAAACATATAGCCCCATCTTGCCGCAAAAACTGATTTACCAAAACTTATCTCAGTTACCAGGAACCCTGTTAATCTAGCATTTGCAGCCTAGGGGAGCAAGACAAAGCCAAATATTCTCACCCGACTATTAAATTTTAAAACATATAGCCCCATCTGGCCGCCAAAACTGATTTACCAAAACTTGTCTCAGATATCAGGAACCCTGTTAATCCAGCATTTGCATCCTAGGGGCGCAAGTCAAAGTCAAACAGACTCACCCGACTATTTAAACTTAAAACATACAGACTTACGTAGCTGTTAAAACTGTTTTACCAAAACCTTTTTTAGATTCCAGGAGCCCCGCCAATCTGGCATGTGCCGCCTAGGGGGGAAAGTCAAAGCCAAATAGTCTCACACGAAACATAAAACATTCAGCCTCACCTGGAACTCAAAATTGCCATACCAAAACTTGTTTCAGATACCAGGAACCCTGTTAATCCAGCATTTGCATCCTAGGGGCGCAAGTTAAGGCCAAATAGGCTCAACCGACTATTTAATCTTAAAACATACAGTCTTGCCCAGCTGCCAAAACTGTTTTACCAAACCTTGTCTTAGATTCCAGGAGCCCCGCCAATCTGGCATGTGGAGCCTAGGGGAGCAAGTCAAAACCAAACAGGCTCACCCGAGAATTTAATCTTAAAACATATAGACTTACGTAGTTGCCAAAGCTGCTTTACCAAAACTTGTCTCAGATACCAGGAACCCTGTTAATGCAGCATTTGCATCCTAGGGGCGCAAGTCAAAGCCAAACTCGCTCTTCCGACTATTTAATCTTAAAGCATACAACCTTACCTAGCTGTCAAAACTGTTTTACCAAAACTTTTTTAGATTCCAGGAGCCCCGCCAATCTGGCATGTGGAGCCTAGGGGAGCAAGTCAAAGCCAAACAGGCTCACCTGACAATTTAATCTTAAAACATACAGACTTACGTAGCTGCCAAAACTGCATTACCAAAACTTGCCTTAGAAACCAGGAGCCCTGTTAATCTAGCATTTGCAGCCTATGGGAGCAAGTCAAAGCAAAATAGTCTCACCCGACTATTAAGGTTTAACACATTCAGCCTCACATGGTACTCAAAATTGCCTTACCAAAACTTGTTTCAGATACCAGGAACCCTGTTAATCCAGCATTTGCATCCTAGGGGCGCAACTCAAAGCCAAACAGGCTAGACCGACTATGTAATCTTAAAACATACAGTTTTGCCCAGCTGTCAAAACTGTTTTACCAAACCTTGTCTTAGATTCCAGGAGCCAAGCCAATCTGGCATGTGGAGCCTAAGGGCGCAAGTCAAAGCCAAACAGGCTCACCCGACAATTTAATCTTAAAACATATAGACTTACGTAGTTGCCAAAGCTGCTTTACCAAAACTTGTCTCAGATACCAGGAACCCTGTTAATGCAGCATTTCCATCCTAGGGGCGCAAGTCAAAGCCAAACTGGTTCACCCGACTATTTAATCTTAAAGCATACAGCCTTACCTAGCTGTCAAAACAGTTTTACCAAAACTTGTCTTAGATTCCAGGAGCACCGCCAATCTGGCATGTGCAGCCTAGTGGAGCAAGTCAAAGCCAAACAGGCTCATCTGACTATTTAATCCTAAAACATATAGCCCCATCTGGATGCCAAAACTGATTTACCAAAACTTATCTCAGTTACCAGGAACCCTGTTAATCTAGCATTTGCAGCCTAGGGGAGCAAGACAAAGCCAAATATTCTCACCCGACTATTAAGTTTTAAAACATATAGCCCCATCTGGCCGCCAAAACTGATTTACCAAAACTTGTCTCAGATATCAGGAACCCTGTTAATCCAGCATTTGCATCCTAGGGGAGCAAGTCAAAGTCAAACAGACTCACGCGACTATTTAAACTTAAAACATACAGACTTACGTAGCTGTTAAAACTGTTTTACCAAAACCTTTTTTAGATTCCAGGAGCCACGCCAATCTGGCATGTGCCGCCTAGGGGAGAAAGTCAAAGCCAAATAATCTCACACGAAACATAAAATATTCAGCCTCACCTGGAACTCAAAATTGCCATACCAAAACTTGTTTCAGATACCAGGAACCCTGTTAATCCAGCTTTTGCATCCTAGGGGCGCAAGTCAAGGCCAAATAGGCTCAACCGACTATTTAATCTTAAAACATACAGTCTTGCCCAGCTGCCAAAACTGTTTTACCAAACCTTGTCTTAGATTCCAGGAGCCCCACCAATCTGGCATGTGGAGCCTAGGGGAGCAAGTCAAAACCAAACAGGCTCACCCGAGAATTTAATCTTAAAACATACAGCCCCATCTGGCTGCCAAAACTGCTTTACCAAAACTTGCCTTAGAAACCAGGAGCCCTGTTAATCTAGCATTTGCAGTCTAGGGGAGCAAGTCAAAGCAAAATAGTCTCATCCGACTATTAAGTCTGAACACATTCAGCCTCACCTGAAAATCAGAATTGCCTTACCAAAACTTGTCTCAGATTCCAGGAACCCTGGTTATCCAGCATTTGCATCCTAGGGGCGCAAGTCAAAGCCAAACAGGCTCACCCGACTATTAAATCTTAAAACATATAGCCCCATATGGCCGCCAAAACTGATTTACCAAAACTTGTCTTAGATACCAAAAACCCTGTTAATCCAGCATTTGCATCCTAGGGGCACAACTCAAAGCCAAACAGGCTCAACCGACTATTTAATCTTAAAGCATACAGCCTTACCTAGCTGTCAAAACGGTTTTACCAAAACTTGTCTTAGATTCCAGGAGCACCGCCAATCTGTCATGTGCAGCCTAGTGGAGCAAGTCAAAGCCAAACAGGCTCATCCGACTATTTAACCCTAAAACAAATAGAACCATCTTGCCGCCAAAACTGATTTACCAAAACATATCTCAGTTACCAGGAACCCTGTTAATCTAGCATTTTCAGCCTAGGGGAGCAGGACAAAGCCAAATATTCTCACCCGACTATTAAATTTTAAAACATATAGCCCCATCTGGCCGCCAAAACTGATTTACCAAAACTTGTCTCAGATATCAGGAACCCTGTTAATCCAGCATTTGCATCCTAGGGGAGCAAGTCAAAGTCAAACAGACTCACCCGACTATTTAAACTTAAAACATACAGACTTACGTAGCTGTTAAAACTGTTTTACCAAAACCTTTTTTAGATTCCAGGAGCCCCGCCAATCTGGCATGTGCCGCCTAGGGGAGAAAGTCAAAGCCAAATAGTCTCACACGAAACATAAAACATTCAGCCTCACCTGGAACTCAAAATTGCCATACCAAAACTTGTTTCAGATACCAGGAACCCTGTTAATCCAGCATTTGCATCCTAGGGGCGCAAGTCAAGGCCAAATAGGCTCAACCGACTATTTAATCTTAAAACATACAGTCTTGCCCAGCTGCCAAAGCTGTTTTACCAAACCTTGTCTTAGATTCCAGGAGCCCCGCCAATCTGGCATGTGGAGCCTAGGGGAGCAAGTCAAAACCAAACAGGCTCACCCGAGAATTTAATCTTAAAACATACAGTCCCATCTGGCTGCCAAAACTGCTTTACCAAAACTTGCCTTAGAAACCAGGAGCCCTGTTAATCTAGCATTGCAGCCTAGGGGAGCAAGTCAAAGCAAAATAATCTCATCCGACTATTAAGTCTGAACACATTCAGCCTCACCTGGAACTCAGAATTGCCTTACCAAAACTTGTCTCAGATTCCAGGAACCCTGGTTATTCAGCATTTGCATCCTAGGGGCGCAAGTCAAAGCCAAACAGGCTCACCCGACTATTAAATCTTAAAACATATAGCCCCATCTGGCCGCCAAAACTGATTTACCAAAACTTGTCTTAGATACCAGAAACCCTGTTATTCCAGCATTTGCATCCTAGGGGCGCAAGTCAAAGCCAAACACGCTCTTCCGACTATTTAATCTTAAAGCATACAACCTTACCTAGCTGTCAAAGCTGTTTTACCTAAACTTGTCTTAGATTCCAGGAGCCCCGCCAATCTGGCATGTGGAGCCTAGGGGAGCAAGTCAAAGCCAAAAAGGCTCACCTGACAATTTAATCTTAAAACATACAGACTTACGTAGCTGCCAAAACTGGTTTACCAAAACTTGCCTTAGAAACCAGGAGCCCTGTTATTCTAGCATTTGCAGCCTAAGGGAGCAAGTCAAAGCCAAACAGGCTCACCCGACAATTTAATCTTAAAACATACAGACTTACGTAGTTGCCAAAGCTGCTTTACCAAAACTTCTCTCAGATACCAGGAACCCTGTTAATGCAGCATTTGCATCCTAGGGGCGCAAGCCAAAGCCAAACAGGCTCTCCCGACTATTAAATCTTAAAACATATAGCCCCATCTGGCCGCCAAAAATGATTTACCAAAACTTGTCTTAGATGCCAGGAACCCTGTTATTCCAGCATTTTCATCCTAGGGGCGCAAGTCAAAGCCAAACACGCTCACCCGACTATTTAATCTTAAAGCATACAGCCTTACCTAGCTGTCAAAACGGTTTTACCAAAACTTGTCTTAGATTCCAGGAGCACCGCCAATCTGGCATGTGCACCCTAGTGGAGCAAGTCAAAGCCAAACAGGCTCATCCGACTATTTAATCCTAAAACATATAGCCCCATCTTGCAGCCAAAACTGATTTACCAAAACTTATCTCAGTTACCAGGAGCAAGACAAAGCCAAATGTTCGCACCCGACTATTAAATTTTAAAACATATAGCCCCATCTGGCCGCCAAAACTGATTTACCAAAACTTGTCTCAGATATCAGGAACCCTGTTAATCCAGCATTTGCATCCTAGGGGAGCAAGTCAAAGTCAAACAGACTCACCCGACTATTTAAACTTAAAACATACAGACTTACGTAGCTGTTAAAACTGTTTTACCAAAACCTTTTTTAGATTCCAGGAGCCCCGCCAATCTGGCATGTGCCGCCTAGGGGAGAAAGTCAAAGCCAAATAGTCTCACACGAAACATAAAACATTCAGCCTCACCTGGAACTCAAAAATGCCATACCAAAACTTGTTTCAGATACCAGGAACCCTGTTAATCCAGCATTTGCATCCTAGGGGCGCAAGTCAAGGCCAAATAGGCTCAACCGACTATTTAATCTTAAAACATACAGCCCAGCTGCCAAAACTGTTTTACCAAACCATGTCTTCGATTCCAGGAGCCCGGCCAATCTGGCATGTGGAGCCTAGGGGAGCAAGTCAAAACCAAACAGTCTCACCCGAGAATTTAATCTTAAAACATACAGCCCCATCTGGCTGGCAAAACTGCTTTATCAAAACTTGCCTTAGAAACCAGGAGCCCTGTTAATCTAGCATTTGCAGCCTAGGGGAGCAAGTCAAAGCAAAATAGTCTCATCCGACTATTAAGTCTGAACACATTCAGCATAACCTGGAACTCAAAATTGCTTTACCAAAACTTGTTTCAGATACCAGGAACCCTATTTATCCAGCATTTGCATCCTAGGGGCGCAAGTCAAAGCCAAACAGGCTCACCCGACTATTAAATCTTAAAACATATAGCCCCATCTGGCCGCCAAAACTGATTCACGAAAACTTGTTTCAGATACCAGGAACCCTATTTATCCAGCATTTGCATCCTAGGGGCGCAAGTCAAAGCCAAACAGGCTCAACCGACTATTTAATCTTAAAACATACAGCCCAGCTGCCAAAACTGTTTTACCAAACCATGTCTTCGATTCCAGGAGCCCCGCCAATCTGGCATGTGGAGCCTAGGGGAGCAAGTCAAAGCCAAACAGACTCACCCGACATTTTAATCTTAAAACATACAGACTTACGTAGTTGCCGAAGCTGCTTTACTAAAACTTGTCTCAGATACCAGGAACCCTGCTAATGCAGCATTTGCATCCTAGGGGCGCAAGTCAAAGCCAAACACGCTCACCCGACTATTTAATCGTAAAGCATACAGCCTTACCTAGCTACCAAAACTGCTTTACCAAAACTTGCCTTAGATACTAGGAGGCCTGTTAATCTAGCATTTGCAGCCTAGGGGAGCAAGTCAAAGCAAAATAGTCTCAGCCGACTATTAAGTCTTAACACATTCAGCCTCACCTGGAACTCAAAATTGCCTTACCAAAACTTGTTTCAGATACCAGGAACCCTGTTAATCCAGCATTTGCATCCTAGGGGCGCAACTCAAAGCCAAACAGGCTCAACCGACTATTTAATCTTAAAACATACAGTCTTGCCCAGCTGTCAAAACTGTTTTACCAAACCTTGTCTTAGGTTCCAGGAGCCAAGCCAATCTGGCATGTGGAGCCTAGGGGAGCAAGTCAAAGCCAATCAGCCTCACCCAACAATTTAATCTTAAAACATACAGACTTACGTAGTTGCCAAAGCTGCTTTACCAAGACTTGTCTCAGATACCAGGAACCCTGTTAATGCAGCATTTGCATCCTAGGGGCGCAAGTCAAAGCCAAACAGGCTCACCCGACTATTAAATCTTAAAACATATAGCCCCATCTGGCCGCCAAAACTGATTTCCCAAAACTTGTCTCAGATACCAGGAACCCTGTAAATGCAGCATTTGCATCCTAGGGGCGCAAGTCAAAGCCAAACACGCTCACCCGACTATTTAATCGTAAAGCATACAGCCTTACCTAGCTGTCAAAACTGTTTTACCAAAACTGGTCTTAGATTCCAGGAGCCCAGCCAATGTGGCATGTGGAGCCTAGGGGAGCAAGTCAAAGCCAAACAGGCTCACCCGACAATTTAATCTTAAAACATACAGACTTAAGTAGCTGCCAAAACAGCTTTACCAAAACGTGCCTTAGAAACCAGGAACCCTGTTATTCCATCATTTGCATCCTAGGGGCGCAAGTCAAAGCCAAACACGCTCACCCGACTATTTAATCTTAAAGCATATAGCCTTACCTAGCTGTCAAAACTGTTTTACCAAAACTTGTCTTAGATTCCAGGAGCCCCGCCAATCTGGCATGTGGAGCCTAGGGGAGCAAGTCAAAGCCAAACAGGCTCACCCGAAAATTTAATCTTAAAACATACAGACTTACGTAGCTGCCAAAACTGCTTTACCAAAACTTGCCTTAGAAACCCGGAACCCTGTTATTCCATCATTTGCATCCTAGGGGCGCAAGTCAAAGCCAAACAGGCTCACCCGACTATTAAATCTTAAAACATATAGCCCCATCTGGCCGCCAAAACTGATTCACGAAAACTTGTCTTAGATACCAGGAACCCTGTTATTCCAGCATTTGCATCCTAGGGGAGCAAGTCATAGCCAAATAGCCTCACCCGACTATTAAATCTTAAAACATATAGCCCCATTTGGCCGCCAAAACTGATATACCAATACTTGCCTTAGATACCAGGAGCCCTGTTATTCCAGCATTTGCATTCTAGGGGCGCAAGTCAAAGCCAAACAAGCTCACCCGACTATTTAATCTTAAAGCATACAGCCTTACCTAGCTGTCAAAACTGTTTTACCAAAACTTGTCTTAGATTCCAGGAGCCCCGCCAATCTGGCATGTGGAGCCTAGGAGAGCAAGTCAAAGCCAAATAGCCTCACCCGACTATTAAATCTTAAAACATACAACCCCATCTGGCCGCCGGAACTGATTTACCAAAACTTGTCTTAGATACCAGGAACCCTGTTATTCCAGCATTTGCATCCTAGGGGAGCAAGTCATAGCCAAATAGCCTCACCCGACTATTAAATCTTAAAACATATAGCCCCATTTGGCCGCCAAAACTGATATACCAATACTTGCCTTAGATACCAGGAGCCCTGTTATTCCAGCATTTGCATTCTAGGGGCGCAAGTCAAAGCCAAACAAGCTCACCCGACTATTTAATCTTAAAGCATACAGCCTTACCTAGCTGTCAAAACTGTTTTACCAAAACTTGTCTTAGATTCCAGGAGCCCCGCCAATCTGGCATGTTGAGCCTAGGGGAGCAACCCCGACAATTTAATCTTAAAACATACAGACATACGTAGCTGCCAAAACGGCTTTACCAAAACTTGCATTAGAAACCAGGAGCCCTGTTAATCTAGCATTTGCAGCCTATGGGAGCAAGTCAAAGCCAAATAGTCTCACCCGACTATTAAGTCTTAACACATTCAGCCTCACCTGGAACTCAAAATTGCCTTACCAAAACTTGTTTCAGATACCAGGAACCCTGTTAATCCAGCATTTGCATCCTAGGGGCGCATCTCAAAGCCAAACAGGCTAAACCGACTATTTAATCTTAAAACATACAGTCTTGCCCAGTTGTCAAAACTGTTTTACCAAACCTTGTCTCAGATTCCAGGAGCCAAGCCAATCTGGCCTGTGGAGCCTACGGGAGCAAGTCAAAGCCAAACAGGCTCACCCGAGAATTTAATCTTAAAACATACAGCCCCATCTGGCTGGCAAAACTGCTTTATCAAAACTTGCCTTAGAAACCAGGAGCCCTGTTAATCTAGCATTTGCAGCCTAGGGGAGCAAGTCAAAGCAAAATAGTCTCATCCGACTATTAAGTCTGAACACATTCAGCCTAACCTGGAACTCAAAATTGCTTTACCAAAACTTGTTTCAGATACCAGGAACCCTATTTATCCAGCATTTGCATCCTAGGGGCGCAAGTCAAAGCCAAACAGGCTCACCCGACTATTAAATCTTAAAACATATAGCCCCATCTGGCCGCCAAAACTGATTCACGAAAACTTGTCTTAGATACCAGGAACCCTGTTATTCCAGCATTTACATCCTAGGGGCGCATGTCAAAGCCAAACACGCTCACCCGACTATTTAATCTTAAAGCATACAGCCTTACCTAGCTGTCAAAACTGTTTTACCTAAACTTGTCTAAGATTCCAGGAGCCCCGCCAATCTGGCATGTGGAGCCTAGGGGAGCAAGTCAAAGCCAAACAGACTCACCCGACATTTTAATCTTAAAACATACAGACTTACGTAGTTGCCAAAACAGCTTTACCAAAACGTGCCTTAGAAACCAGGAACCCTGTTATTCCATCATTTGCATCCTAGGGGCGCAAGTCAAAGCCAAACACGCTCACCCGACTATTTAATCTTAAAGCATATAGCCTTACCTAGCTGTCAAAACTGTTTTACCAAAACTTGTCTTAGATTCCAGGAGCCCCGCCAATCTGGCATGTGGAGCCTAGGGGAGCAAGTCAAAGCCAAACAGGCTCACCCGAAAATTTAATCTTAAAACATACAGACTTACGTAGCTGCCAAAACTGCTTTACCAAAACTTGCCTTAGAAACCCGGAACCCTGTTATTCCATCATTTGCATCCTAGGGGCGCAAGTCAAAGCCAAACACGCTCACCCGACTATTTAATCTTAAAGCATACAGCCTTACCTAGCTGTCAAAACTGTTTTACCAAAACTTGTCTTAGATTCCAGGAGCCCCGCCAATCTGGCATGTGGAGCCTAGGTGAGCAAGTCAAAGCCAAATAGCCTCACCCGACTATTAAATCTTAAAACATACAACCCCATCTGGCCGCCGGAACTGATTTACCAAAACTTGTCTTAGATACCAGGAACCCTGTTATTCCAGCATTTGCATCCTAGGGGAGCAAGTCATAGCCAAATAGCCTCACCCGACTATTAAATCTTAAAACATATAGCCCCATTTGGCCGCCAAAACTGATATACCAATACTTGCCTTAGATACCAGGAGCCCTGTTATTCCAGCATTTGCATTCTAGGGGCGCAAGTCAAAGCCAAACAAGCTCACCCGACTATTTAATCTTAAAGCATACAGCCTTACCTAGCTGTCAAAACTGTTTTACCAAAACTTGTCTTAGATTCCAGGAGCCCCGCCAATCTGGCATGTTGAGCCTAGGGGAGCAACCCCGACAATTTAATCTTAAAACATACAGACATACGTAGCTGCCAAAACGGCTTTACCAAAACTTGCATTAGAAACCAGGAGCCCTGTTAATCTAGCATTTGCAGCCTATGGGAGCAAGTCAAAGCCAAATAGTCTCACCCGACTATTAAGTCTTAACACATTCAGCCTCACCTGGAACTCAAAATTGCCTTACCAAAACTTGTTTCAGATACCAGGAACCCTGTTAATCCAGCATTTGCATCCTAGGGGCGCATCTCAAAGCCAAACAGGCTAAACCGACTATTTAATCTTAAAACATACAGTCTTGCCCAGTTGTCAAAACTGTTTTACCAAACCTTGTCTCAGATTCCAGGAGCCAAGCCAATCTGGCCTGTGGAGCCTACGGGAGCAAGTCAAAGCCAAACAGGCTCACCCGAGAATTTAATCTTAAAACATACAGCCCCATCTGGCTGGCAAAACTGCTTTATCAAAACTTGCCTTAGAAACCAGGAGCCCTGTTAATCTAGCATTTGCAGCCTAGGGGAGCAAGTCAAAGCAAAATAGTCTCATCCGACTATTAAGTCTGAACACATTCAGCCTAACCTGGAACTCAAAATTGCTTTACCAAAACTTGTTTCAGATACCAGGAACCCTATTTATCCAGCATTTGCATCCTAGGGGCGCAAGTCAAAGCCAAACAGGCTCACCCGACTATTAAATCTTAAAACATATAGCCCCATCTGGCCGCCAAAACTGATTCACGAAAACTTGTCTTAGATACCAGGAACCCTGTTATTCCAGCATTTACATCCTAGGGGCGCATGTCAAAGCCAAACACGCTCACCCGACTATTTAATCTTAAAGCATACAGCCTTACCTAGCTGTCAAAACTGTTTTACCTAAACTTGTCTAAGATTCCAGGAGCCCCGCCAATCTGGCATGTGGAGCCTAGGGGAGCAAGTCAAAGCCAAACAGACTCACCCGACATTTTAATCTTAAAACATACAGACTTACGTAGTTGCCGAAGCTGCTTTACTAAAACTTGTCTCAGATACCAGGAACCCTGCTAATGCAGCATTTGCATCCTAGGGGCGCAAGTCAAAGCCAAACACGCTCACCCGACTATTTAATCGTAAAGCATACAGCCTTACCTAGCTACCAAAACTGCTTTACCAAAACTTGCCTTAGATACTAGGAGGCCTGTTAATCTAGCATTTGCAGCCTAGGGGAGCAAGTCAAAGCAAAATAGTCTCAGCCGACTATTAAGTCTTAACACATTCAGCCTCACCTGGAACTCAAAATTGCCTTACCAAAACTTGTTTCAGATACCAGGAACCCTGCTAATCCAGCATTTGCATCCTAGGGGCGCAACTCAAAGCCAAACAGGCTCAACCGACTATTTAATCTTAAAACATACAGTCTTGCCCAGCTGTCAAAACTGTTTTACCAAACCTTGTCTTAGATTCCAGGAGCCAAGCCAATCTGGCATGTGGAGCCTAGGGGACCAAGTCAAAGCCAATCAGCCTCACCCAACAATTTAATCTTAAAACATACAGACTTACGTAGTTGCCAAAGCTGCTTTACCAAGACTTGTCTCAGATACCAGGAACCCTGTTAATGTAGCATTTGCATCCTAGGGGCGCAAGTCAAAGCCAAACAGGCTCACCCGACTATTAAATCTTAAAACATATAGCCCCATCTGGCCGCCAAAACTGATTTCCCAAAACTTGTCTCAGATACCAGGAACCCTGTAAATGCAGCATTTGCATCCTAGGGGCGCAAGTCAAAGCCAAACACGCTCACCCGACTATTTAATCGTAAAGCATACAGCCTTACCTAGCTGTCAAAACTGTTTTACCAAAACTGGTCTTAGATTCCAGGAGCCCAGCCAATGTGGCATGTGGAGCCTAGGGGAGCAAGTCAAAGCCAAACAGGCTCACCCGACAATTTAATCTTAAAACATACAGACTTAAGTAGCTGCCAAAACAGCTTTACCAAAACGTGCCTTAGAAACCAGGAACCCTGTTATTCCATCATTTGCATCCTAGGGGCGCAAGTCAAAGCCAAACACGCTCACCCGACTATTTAATCTTAAAGCATATAGCCTTACCTAGCTGTCAAAACTGTTTTACCAAAACTTGTCTTAGATTCCAGGAGCCCCGCCAATCTGGCATGTGGAGCCTAGGGGAGCAAGTCAAAGCCAAACAGGCTCACCCGAAAATTTAATCTTAAAACATACAGACTTACGTAGCTGCCAAAACTGCTTTACCAAAACTTGCCTTAGAAACCCGGAACCCTGTTATTCCATCATTTGCATCCTAGGGGCGCAAGTCAAAGCCAAACACGCTCACCCGACTATTTAATCTTAAAGCATACAGCCTTACCTAGCTGTCAAAACTGTTTTACCAAAACTTGTCTTAGATTCCAAGAGCACCGCCAATCTGGCATGTGGAGCCTAGGAGAGCAAGTCAAAGCCAAATAGCCTCACCCGACTATTAAATCTTAAAACATACAACCCCATCTGGCCGCCGGAACTGATTTACCAAAACTTGTCTTAGATACCAGGAACCCTGTTATTCCAGCATTTGCATCCTAGGGGAGCAAGTCATAGCCAAATAGCCTCACCCGACTATTAAATCTTAAAACATATAGCCCCATTTGGCCGCCAAAACTGATATACCAATACTTGCCTTAGATACC
Source organism: Drosophila kanekoi (assembly GCA_037075305.1). Taxonomy (NCBI): domain Eukaryota; kingdom Metazoa; phylum Arthropoda; class Insecta; order Diptera; family Drosophilidae; genus Drosophila; species Drosophila kanekoi. Next base: position 55,665 of record JBAMCE010000663.1, read on the forward strand.
AGGAACCCTGTTATTCCAGCATTTGCATTCTAGGGGCGCAAGTCAAAGCCAAACAAGCTCACCCGACTATTTAATCTTAAAGCATACAGCCTTACCTAGCTGTCAAAACTGTTTTACCAAAACTTGTCTTAGATTCCAGGAGCCCCGCCAATCTGGCATGTTGAGCCTAGGGGAGCAACCCCGACAATTTAATCTTAAAACATACAGACTTACGTAGCTGCCAAAACGGCTTTACCAAAACTTGCATTAGAAACCAGGAGCCCTGTTAATCTAGCATTTGCAGCCTATGGGAGCAAGTCAAAGCCAAATAGTCTCACCCGACTATTAAGTCTTAACACATTCAGCCTCACCTGGAACTCAAAATTGCCTTACCAAAACTTGTTTCAGATACCAGGAACCCTGTTAATCCAGCATTTGCATCCTAGGGGCGCATCTCAAAGCCAAACAGGCTAAACCGACTATTTAATCTTAAAACATACAGTCTTGCCCAGCTGTCAAAACTGTTTTACCAAACCTTGTCTCAGATTCCAGGAGCCAAGCCAATCTGGCCTGTGCAGCCTACGGGAGCAAGTCAAAGCCAAACAGGCTCACCCGACAATTTAATCTTAAAACATACAGACTTCCGTAGCTGCCAAAGCAGCTTTACCAAAACTTGCCTTAGAAACCAGGAACCCTGTTATTCCATCATTTGCATCCTAGGGGCGCAAGTCAAAGCCAAACACGCTCACCCGACTATTTAATATTAAAGCATACAGCCTTACTTAGCTGTCAAAACTGTTTTACCAGAACTTGTCTTAGATTCCAGGAGCCCCGCCAATCTGGCATGTGGAGCCTAGGGGAGCAAGTCAAAGCCAAATAGCCTCACCCGACTAATAAATCTTAAAACATACAAACCCACCTGGCCGCCAAAACTGATTTACCAAAACTTGTCTTAGATACCAGGAACCCTGTTATTCCACCATTTGCATCCTAGGGGAGCAAGGCAAAGTCAAATAGCCTCACCCGACTATTAAATCTTAAAACATATAGCCCCATTTGGCCGCCAAAACTGATTTACCTAAACTTGTCTTAGATACCAGGAACCCTGTTATGCCAGCATTTGCATCCTAGGGGCGCAAGTCAAAACCAAACACGCTCACCTGACTATTTAATTTTAAGGCATACAGCCTTACCTAGCTGTCAAAACTGTTTTACCAAAACTTGTCTTAGATTCCAGGAGCCCCGCCAATCTGGCATGTGGAGCCTAGGGGAGCAAGTCAAAGCCAAACAGGCTCACCCGAAAATTTAATCTTAAAACATACAGACTTAAGTAGCTGCCAAAACAGCTTTACCAAAACTTGCCTTAGAAACCAGGAACCCTGTTATTCCATCATTTGCATCCTAGGGGCGCAAGTCAAAGCCAAACACGCTCACCCGACTATTTAATCTTAAAGCATATAGCCTTACCTAGCTGTCAAAACTGTTTTACCAAAACTTGTCTTAGATTCCAGGAGCCCCGCCAATCTGGCATGTGGAGCCTAGGGGAGCAAGTCAAAGCCAAACAGGCTCACCCGAAAATTTAATCTTAAAACATACAGACTTACGTAGCTGCCAAAACTGCTTTACCAAAACTTGCCTTAGAAACCCGGAACCCTGTTATTCCATCATTTGCATCCTAGGGGCGCAAGTCAAAGCCAAACACGCTCACCCGACTATTTAATCTTAAAGCATACAGCCTTACCTAGCTGTCAAAACTGTTTTACCAAAACTTGCCTTAGATTCCAGGAGCCCCGCCAATCTGGCATGTGGAGCCTAGGAGAGCAAGTCAAAGCCAAATAGCCTCACCCGACTATTAAATCTTAAAACATACAACCCCATCTGGCCGCCGGAACTGATTTACCAAAACTTGTCTTAGATACCAGGAACCCTGTTATTCCAGCATTTGCATCCTAGGGGAGCAAGTCATAGCCAAAGAGCCTCACCCGACTATTAAATCTTAAAACATATAGCCCCATTTGGCCGCCAAAACTGATATACCAATACTTGCCTTAGATACCAGGAACCCTGTTATTCCAGCATTTGCATTCTAGGGGCGCAAGTCAAAGCCAAACAAGCTCACCCGACTATTTAATCTTAAAGCATACAGCCTTACCTAGCTGTCAAAACTGTTTTACCAAAACTTGTCTTAGATTCCAGGAGCCCCGCCAATCTGGCATGTTGAGCCTAGGGGAGCAACCCCGACAATTTAATCTTAAAACATACAGACTTACGTAGCTGCCAAAACGGCTTTACCAAAACTTGCATTAGAAACCAGGAGCCCTGTTAATCTAGCATTTGCAGCCTATGGGAGCAAGTCAAAGCCAAATAGTCTCACCCGACTATTAAGTCTTAACACATTCAGCCTCACCTGGAACTCAAAATTGCCTTACCAAAACTTGTTTCAGATACCAGGAACCCTGTTAATCCAGCATTTGCATCCTAGGGGCGCATCTCAAAGCCAAACAGGCTAAACCGACTATTTAATCTTAAAACATACAGTCTTGCCCAGCTGTCAAAACTGTTTTACCAAACCTTGTCTCAGATTCCAGGAGCCAAGCCAATCTGGCCTGTGGAGCCTACGGGAGCAAGTCAAAGCCAAACAGGCTCACCCGACAATTTAATCTTAAAACATACAGACTTCCGTAGCTGCCAAAGCAGCTTTACCAAAACTTGCCTTAGAAACCAGGAACCCTGTTATTCCATCATTTGCATCCTAGGGGCGCAAGTCAAAGCCAAACACGCTCACCCGACTATTTAATCTTAAAGCATACAGCCTTACTTACCTGTCAAAACTGTTTTACCAGAACTTGTCTTAGATTCCAGGAGCCCCGCCAATCTGGCATGTGGAGCCTAGGGGAGCAAGTCAAAGCCAAATAGCCTCACCCGACTAATAAATCTTAAAACATACAAACCCACCTGGCCGCCAAAACTGATTTACCAAAACTTGTCTTAGATAGCAGGAACCCTGTTATTCCACCATTTGCATCCTAGGGGAGCAAGGCAAAGTCAAATAGCCTCACCCGACTATTAAATCTTAAAACATATAGCCCCATTTGGCCGCCAAAACTGATTTACCTAAACTTGTCTTAGATACCAGGAACCCTGTTATGCCAGCATTTGCATCCTAGGGGCGCAAGTCAAAACCAAACACGCTCACCTGACTATTTAATTTTAAGGCATACAGCCTTACCTAGCTGTCAAAACTGTTTTACCAAAACTTGTCTTAGATTCCAGGAGCCCCGCCAATCTGGCATGTGGAGCCTAGGGGAGCAAGTCAAAGCCAAACAGGCTCACCCGACAATTTAATCTTAAAACATACAGACTTACGTAGCTGCCAAAACGGCTTTACCAAAACTTGCATTAGAAACCAGGAGCCCTGTTAATCTAGCATTTGCAGCCTATGGGAGCAAGTCAAAGCCAAATAGTCTCACCCGACTATTAAGTCTTAACACATTCAGCCTCACCTGGAACTCAAAATTGCCTTACCAAAACTTGTTTCAGATACCAGGAACCCTGTTAATCCAGCATTTGCATCCTAGGGGCGCATCTCAAAGCCAAACAGGCTAAACCGACTATTTAATCTTAAAGCATACAGCCTAACCTAGCTGTCAAAACTGTTTTATCAAAACTTGTCTTAGATTCCAGGAGCCCCGCCAATCTGGCATGTGGAGCCTAGGGGAGCAAGTCAAAGCCAACTAGCCTCACCCGACTATTAAATCTTAAAACATACAACCCCATCTGGCCGCCGGAACTGATTTACCAAAACTTGTCTTAGATACCAGGAGCCCTGTTAATCTAGTATGTGCATCCTAGGTGAGCAAGGCAAAGCCAAATAGCCTCAACCGACTATTAAATCTTAAAACATATAGCCCCATTTGGCCACCAAAACTGATTTACCAAAACTTGTCTTAGATACCAGGAACCCTGTTATTCCAGCATTTGCATCCTAGGGGCGCAAGTCAAAGCCAAACACGCTCACCCGACTATTTAATCTTAAAGCATACAGCCTTACCTAGCTGTCAAAACTGTTTTACCAAAACTTGTCTTAGATTCCAGGAGCACCGCCAATCTGGCATGTGCAGCCTAGTGGAGCAAGTCAAAGCCAAACACGCTCATCCGACTATTTAATCCTATAACATATAGCCCCATCTTGCCGCCAAAACTGATTTACCAAAACTTATCTCAGTTACCAGGAACCCTGTTAATCTAGAATTTGCAGCCTAGGGGAGCAAGACAAAGCCAAATAGTCTCACCCGACTATTAAATTTTAAAACATATAGACCCATCTGGCCGCCAAAACTGATTTACCAAAACTTGTCTCAGATACCACGAATCCTGTTAATCCAGCATTTGCATCCTAGGGGAGCAAGTCAAAGTCAAACAGACTCACCCGACTATTTAATCCTAAAACATATAGCCCCATCTTGCCGCCAAAACTGATTTACCAAAACTTATCTCAGTTACCAGGAAACCTGTTAATCTAGCATTTGCAGCCTAGGGGAGCAAGACAAAGACAAATAGCCTCACCCGACAAGTAAATCTTAACACATTCAGCCTCACCTGGAACTCAAAATTGCCTTACCAAAACTTGTCTCAGATACCAGGAACCCTGTTAATCCAGCATTTCCATCCTAGGGGCGCATGTCAAAGCCAAACAGGCTCACCCGACTATTAAATCTTAAAACATATAGCCCCATCTGGCCGCCAAAACTGATTTACCAAAACTTGTCTTAGATACCATGAACCCTGTTATTCCAGCATTTGGATCCTAGGCGAGCAAGGCAAAGCCAAATAGCCTCACCCGACTATTAAATCTTAAAACATACAGCACCATTAGGCCGCCAAAACTGATTTACCAAAACTTGTCTCAGATACCAGGAACCCTGTTAATCCAGCATTTGCATCCTAGGGGAGAAAGTCAAAGTCAAACAGACTCACCCGACTATTTAACCTTAAAACATACAGACTTACGTAGCTGTCAAAACTGTTTTACCAAAAAAATTTTTAGATTCCAGGAGCCCCGCCAATCTGGCATGTGCAGCCTAGGGAAGCAAGTCAAAGCCAAACAGGCTCATCCGACTATTTAATCCTAAAGCATATAGCCCCATCTGGCCGCCAAAACTGATTTACCAAAGCTTGTCTCAGATACCTAGAGCCCTGTTAATTTAGCATTTGCAGCCTAAGTTAGCAAGACAAAGCCAAATAGCCTCACCCGACTATTAAATCTTAAAACATACAACCCCATCTGGCCGCCGGAACTGATTTACCAAAACTTGTCTTAGATACCAGGAACCCTGTTATTCCAGCATTTGCATCCTAGGTGAGCAAGCCAAAGCCAAATAGCCTCACCCGTCTATTAAATCTTAAAACATATAGCCCCATTTGGCCGCAAAACTGATTTACCAAAACTTGTCTTAGATACCAGGAACCCTGTTATTCCAGCATTTGCATCCTAGGGGCGCAAGTCAAAGCCAAACACGCTCACCCGACTATTTAATCTTAAAGCATACAGCCTTACCTAGCTGTCAAAACTGTTTTACCAAAACTTGTCTTAGATTCCAGGAGCCCCGCCAATCTGGCATGTGGAGCCTAGGGGAGCAACTCAAAGCCAAACAGGCTCACCCGACTATTTAATCTTAAAACCTACAGACTTACGTAGCTGCCAAAACTGCTTTACCAAAACTAGCCTTAGAAGCCAGGAGCCCTGTTAATCTAGTATTTGCAGCCTAGGGGAGCAAGTCAAAGCCAAACAGGCTCACCCGACAATTTAATCTTAAAACATACAGACTTACGTAGCTGCCAAAACAGCTTTACCAAAACTTGCCTTAGAAACCAGGAGCCCTGTTATTCCATCATTTGCATCCTAGGGGCGCAAGTCAAAGCGAAACACGCTCACCCGACTATTTAATCTTAAAGCATACTGCCTAACCTAGCTGTCAAAACTGTTTTACCAAAACTTGTCTTAGATTCCAGGAGCCCCGCCAATCTGGTATGTGGAGCCTAGGGGAGCAAGTCAAAGCCAAATAGCCTCACCCGACTATTAAATCTTAAAACATACAACCCCATCTGGCCGCCGGAACTGATTTACCAAAACTTGTCTGAGATACCAGGAACCCTGTTATTCCAGCATTTGCATCCTAGGTGAGCAAGGCAAAGCCAAATAGCCTCACCCGTCTATTAAATCTTAAAACATATAGCCCCATTTGGCCGCAAAACTGATTTACCAAAACTTGTCTTAGATACCAGGAACCCTGTTATTCCAGCATTTGCATCCTAGGGGCGCAAGTCAAAGCCAAACACGCTCACCCGACTATTTAATCTTAAAGCATACAGCCTTACCTAGCTGTCAAAACTGTTTTACCAAAACTTGTCTTAGATTCCAGGAGCCCCGCCAATCTGGCATGTGGAGCCTAGGGGAGCAACTCAAAGCCAAACAGGCTCACCCGACAATTTAATCTTAAAACCTACAGACTTACGTAGCTGCCAAAACTGCTTTACCAAAACTAGCCTTAGAAGCCAGGAGCCCTGTTAATCTAGTATTTGCAGCCTAGGGGCGCAAGTCAAAGCCAAACACGCTCACCCGACTATTTAATCTTAAAGCATACAGCCTTACCTAGCTGTCAAAACTGTTTTACCAAAACTTGTCTTAGATTCCAGGAGCACCGCCAATCTGGCATGTGCAGCCTAGTGGAGCAAGTCAAAGCCAAACACGCTCATCCGACTATTTGATCCTAAAACATATAGCCCCATCTTGCCGCCAAAACTGATTTACCAAAACTTATCTCAGTTACCAGGAACCCTGTTAATCTAGCATTTGCAGCCTAGGGAAGCAAGTCAAAGCCAAATAGCCTCACCCGACTATTAAATCTTAAAACATACAACCCCATATGGCCGCCAAAACTGATTTACCAAAACTTGTCTTAGATACCATGAACCCTGTTATTCCAGCATTTGGATCCTAGGGGAGCAAGGCAAAGTCAAACAGACTCACCCGACTATTTAACCTTAAAACATACAGACTTACGTAGCTGTCAAAACTGTTTTACCAAAAAAATTTTTAGATTCCAGGAGCCCCGCCAATCTGGCATGTGCAGCCTAGGGAAGCAAGTCAAAGCCAAGCAGGCTCATCCGACTATTTAATCCTAAAACATATAGCCCCATCTGGCCGCCAAAACTGATTTACCAAAACTTGTCTCAGATACCTAGAGCCCTGTTAATTTAGCATTTGCAGCCTAAGGGAGCAAGACAAAGCCAAATAGTCTCACCCGACTATTAAATCTTAAAACATATAGCCCCATCTGGCCGCCAAAACTGAATTACCAAAACTTGCCTCAGATACCAGGAACCCTGTTAATCCAGCATTTGCATCCTAGGGGAGCAAGTCAAAGTCAAACAGACTCACCCGACTATTTAACCTTAAAACATACAGATTTACGTAGCTGTCAAAACTCTTTTACCAAAACTTTTTTTGGATTCCAGGAGCCCGCCAATCTGGCATGTGCCGCCTATGTGAAAAAGTCAAAGCCAAATAGTCTCACTCGACTATTAAGTCTTAAAACATTCAGCCTCACCTAGCTGTCAGAACTGTTTAACCAAAACTTGTCTCAGATACCAGGAGACCTGCCTATCTGGCATATGCAGCCTAGGGGAACAAGTCAAGGCCAATTAGTCTCGCCTTACTATCCAATCTGTGAACACACAGCCTTACCTGCCCGTCAATATTGCTTTAATAAAACTTGAATCAGATACCAGGAGCCCTGTCAATCTGGCATGTGCAGCCTATGGGAGCAAGTCAAAGACAATTAGTCCCATATCACTATCCAATCTGTAAGCACACAGCCTTACCTGCCCGTCAAACCTTCTTTACCAAAAATTGAATCAGATACCTGGAGCCCAACCAATGTGGCATGTGCAGACTATGGGAGCAAGTCGAAGCCGACTATTTAGTCTTACCACAAACAGCTTTACGTGGAAGTAAAATCTGATTTGCCAAAACTTGTCTCAGATACAAGAAACACTGTTAATCTAGCATTTAAATCCTGGGGGAGCAAGTCAAATCCATATAGTCTCAACTGACTATTTAATCTCAAAACATACAGCCTTACCTGGCTGTCAAAATTGCTTTACCAACACTTGTGTCAGATTCCCGGTGCCTTACCAATGTGGCGTGTTCAGCCTATGGGAGCAAATCATAAACCGAATATTTAGTCTTAAAACATACAGGCTTACCTGGCTGTCAAAATTGTTTTATTAAATCTTTGCTCAGATTCCCGGAGCCCTACCAATCTGGCATTTGCAGCCTTGCGGAGCAGGTAAAAGCCAAACAGGCTCAACCGCCAATCTGGCATTTGCAGCCTAGGGAAACAAGTCAAGGCCAATTAGTCTCACCTCACTATCCAATCTATAAACACACAGCCTTACCTGCCCGCCAAAACTGCCTTAACAAAACTTGAATCAGATACCAGGAGTCCTACCAGTCTTGCATGTGCGAGAATGTCAAAGTCATATAGTCTCACCTGGGTATTAAGTCTTACAATATACATCCTTTCCTGGAAGTCATAATTGCATTACCAAAACTTGTCTCAGATACAAGGAACCCTGTTAATCTAGCATTTGCAGTCTAGGGGAGGTAATAGTGTCACCCAACTATTTAATCTTAAAACATACAGCCCTTCTGGCCGCCACAACTGCTTTACAGAAACTTGTCTCAGGAATGTGCAGCCGAGGGGTAATGGTTTCACCCGACGATAAAATCCTTAACCATACAGCCTCACCTGGCCGTCAAAACTGGTTTAGCAACATTGAATCAGATACCAGGATTATTGCCAATCGGGGATTTGCAGCCTGGCAGAGCAAACTAAGGCCAATTCGCCTCACCTCACTATCCAATCTTGAAACACACAGCCTTACCTGGCCTCCAAAACTGTTTTACAAAAATTTGTTTCAGATACCAAGAACCCTGTTAATCCAACATTTGCATCCTAGGGGAGCAAGTCATAGACAAACAGGCTCATCCGACTATTTAATCCTAAAACATACAGCCTCACCTGGAAGTCAAAATTGCTTTACCGAAACTTGTCTCAGATACAAAGATCTCTGTTAATCTAGCATTTGAAGCCTAGGGTAGAAGTCCAAGCCAAATAGTCTCACCCGACTATTAAATCTTAAAACATACAACCCCATCTGGCCGCCAAAACTGATTTACCAAAACTTGTCTCAGATTCCAGGAGCCTCGCCAATCTAGCATGTGCAGCCTAGGATAGCAAGTCAAAGCCAAATAGCCTCACCCGACTATTAAATCTTAAAACATACAACCCCATCTGGCCGCCAAAACTGATTTACCAAAACTTGTCTTAGATACCAGGAACCCTGTTATTCCAGCATTTGGATCCTAGGGGAGCAAGGCAAAGCCAAATAGCCTCACCCGACTATTAAATCTTAAAACATTCAGCACCATTAGGCCGCCAAAACTGATTTACCAAAACTTGTCTCAGATACCAGGAACCCTGTTAATCCAGCATTTGCATCCTAGGGGAGCAAGTCAAAGTCAAACAGACTAACCTTAAAACATATTGCCCCATCTGGGCGCCAAAACTGATTTACCAAAACTTGTCTCAAATACCAGGAACCCTGTTAATCCTGCATTTGCATCCTAGGGGAGCAAGTCAAAGTCAAACAGACTCACCCGACTATTTAACCTTAAAACATACAGACTTACGTAGCTGTCAAAACTGTTTTACCAAAAAAATTTTTAGATTCCAGGAGCCCCGCCAATCTGGCATGTGCAGCCTAGGGAAACAAGTCAAAGCCAAACAGGCTCATCCGACTATTTAATCCTAAAACATATAGCCCCATCTGGCCGCCAAAACTGATTTACCAAAACTTGTCTCAGATACCTAGAGCCCTGTTAATTTAGCATTTGCAGCCTAAGGGAGAAAGACAAAGCCAAATAGTCTCACCCGACTATTAAATCTTAAAACATATAGCCCCATCTGGCCACCAAAACTGAATTACCAAAACTTGTCTCAAATACCAGGAACCCTGTTAATCCTGCATTTGCATCCTAGGGGAGCAAGTCAAAGTCAAACAGACTCACCCGACTATTTAACCTTAAAACATACAGATTTACGTAGCTGTCAAAATTCTTTTACCGCCTATGTGAAAAAGTCAAAGCCAAATAGTCTCACTCGACTATTAAGTCTTAAAACATTCAGCCTCACCTAGCTGTCAGAACTGTTTAAACAAAACTTGTCTCAGATACCAGGAGACCTGCCTATCTGGCATATGCAGCCTAGGGGAACAAGTCAAGGCCAATTAGTCTCGCCTTACTATCCAATCTGTTAACACACAGCCTTACCTGCCCGTCAATATTGCTTTAATAAAACTTGAATCAGATACCAGGAGCCCTGTCAATCTGGCATGTGCAGCCTATGGGAGCAAGTCAAAGACAATTAGTCCAACATCACTATCCAATCTGTAAGCACACAGCCTAACCTGCCCGTCAAACCTTCTTTACCAAAAATTGAATCAGATACCTGGAGCCCTACCAATGTGGCATGTGCAGACTATGGGAGCAAGTCGAAGCCAAAAAGTCTCACCCGACTATTTAGTCTTACCACAAACAGCTTTACGTGGAAGTAAAATCTGATTTGCCAAAACTTGTCTCAGATACAAGAAACACTGTTAATCTAGCATTTAAATCCTGGGGGAGCAAGTCAAATCCATATAGTCTCAACTGACTATTTAATCTCAAAACATACAGCCTTACCTGGCTGTCAAAATTGCTTTACCAAAACTTGTGTCAGATTCCCAGTGCCTTACCAATGTGGCGTGTTCAGCCTATGGGAGCAAGTCATAAACCGAATATTTAGTCTTAAAACATACAGGCTTACCTGGCTGTCAAAATTGTTTTATTAAATCTTGGCTCAGATTCCCGGAGCCCTACCAATCTGGCATTTGCAGCCTTGCGGAGCAGGTAAAAGCCAAACAGGCTCAACCGCCAATCTGGCATTTGCAGCCTAGGGAAACAAGTCAAGGCCAATTAGTCTCACCTCACTATCCAATCTATAAACACACAGCCTTACCTGCCCGCCAAAACTGCCTTACCAAAACTTGAATCAGATACCAGGAGTCCTACCAGTCTTGCATGTGCGAGAATGTCAAAGTCATATAGTCTCACCTGGGTATTTAGTCTTACAATATACATCCTTTCCTGGAAGTCATAATTGCATTACCAAAACTTGTCTCAGATACAAGGCACCCTGTTAATCTAGCATTTGCAGTCTAGGGGAGGTAATAGTGTCACCCAACTATTTAATCTTAAAACATACAGCCCTTCTGGCCGCCACAACTGCTTTACAGAAACTTGTCTCAGGAATGTGCAGCCGAGGGGTAATGGTTTCACCTGACGATAAAATCCTTAACCATACAGCCTCACCTGGCCGTCAAAACTGGTTTAGCAACATTGAATCAGATACCAGGATTATTGCCAATCGGGGATTTGCAGCCTGGCGGAGCAAACTAAGGCAAATTTGTCTCACCTCACTATCCAATCTTGAAACACACAGCCTTACCTGGCCTCCAAAAATGTTTTACAAAAATTTGTCTCAGATACTAAGAGCCCTGCTTATCTGGCATGCGCAGTCTAGGGGAGCAAGTCACAGCCATAAGGTCTCACCCGATCATTGAGTCTTAAAACATACTGCATTATCCGGCCGCCAAAACTGCTTTACCAAAACTTGTCTCAGATACCACGAGCCCTGGCAATATAGCATGTGCAGCCTGGGGGAGCACGTCAAAGTGAAAGAGTCGCACCCGACTATTTAATCTTGAAATACACAGCCTTACCCTGCCATCAAAACTGTGTTACCAACACTTGTCTCAGATACCAGGAACTTTGCCAATCTGGCATTTGCAGCCTAAGGGAGAGTGTCAATGACAAATAGTCTCGCCTGATTATTGAGTATTTAAAAATACAGGACATATCTGATTTACCAAAACTTGTCTCAGATACCACTATCTAATCTGGAAACACACTGCCTTACCTACCCGGCAAAGCTTTACCAAAACTTGCATCAGATTCCAGGAGCCAAACATTGACTATTTAATCTTATAACATATAGCCCCATCTGGCCGCCAAAACTGCTTTACCAAAATTTGTCTCAGATTCCAGGAGGCCCGCCAATCTGGCATGTGCCGCCTAGGGGAGATAGTCAAAGCGAAATAGTCTCACCCGACTATTAAGTCTTAAAACATTTAACCTCACCTGGATGTCAAAATTGCCTTACCAAAACTTGTTTCAGATACCAAGAACCCTGTTAATCCAACATTTGCATCCTAGGGGAGCAAGTCATAGACAAACAGGCTCATCCGACTATTTAATCCTAAAACATACAGCCTCACCTGGAAGTCAAAATTGCTTTACCGAAACTTGTCTCAGATACAAGGATCTCTGTTAATCTAGCATTTGAAGCCTAGGGTAGAAGTCCAAGCCAAATAGTCTCACCCGACTATTAAATCTTAAAACATACAACCCCATCTGGCCACCAAAACTGATTTACCAAAACTTGTCTCAGATACCAGGAGCCCTGTTAATCTAGCTTTGGCAGCCTAGGGGTGCAAGGCAAAGCCAAATAGCCTCACCCGACTATTAAATCTTAAAACATATAGCCCCATCTGTCCGCCAAAACTGATTTACCAAAACTTGTCTCAGATACCAGGAACCTTGTTAATCCAGCATTTGCATCCTAGGGCGCAAGTCAAGGCCAAATAGGCTCAACCGACTATTTAATCTTAAAACATACAGTCTTGCCTAGCTGTCAAAACTTTTTTATCAAACCTTGTCTTAGATTCCAGGAGCCCCTCTAATCTGCCATGTGGAGCCTAGGGGAGCAAGTCAAAACCAAACCGGTTCACCCGACTATTAAATCTAAAAACATATAGCCCCATCTGGCCGCCAAAACTGATTTACCAAAACTTGTCTTAGATACCAGGAACGCTGTTATTCCAGCATTTGCATCCTAGGGGCGCAAGTCAAAGCCAAACACACTCACCCGACTATTTAATCTTAAAGCATACAGCCTTACATAGCTGTCAAAACTGTTTTACCAAAACTTTTTATAGATTCCAGGAGCCCCGCCAATCTAGCATGTGCCGCCTAGGGGAGAAAGTCAAAGCCAAATAGTCTCACACGACTATTAAGTCTTAAAACATTCAGCCTCACGTGGAACTCAAAATCGCCTTACCAAAACTTGTTTCAGATACCAGGAGCCCTGTTAATCTAGCACTTGCAGCCTAGGGGAGCAGGTCAAAGTAAAATAGTCTCACCCGACTATTAAATCTTAACACATTCAGCCTCACCTGGAACTCAAAATTGCCTTACCAAAACTTGTCTCAGATACCAGGAACCCTGTTAATCCAGCATTTGCATCCTAGCGGAGCAAGTCAAAGACAAACATGCTCACCTGACTATTTAATCTTAAAACATGCAGCCTGACCTAGCTGTCAAAACTGTTTTACAAAAACTTGTCTCAGATACCAGGAGCCCTGTTATTCCAGCATTTGCATCCTAGGGGCGCAAGTCAAAGCCAAACACACTCACCCGGCTTTTTAATCTTAAAACATACAGCCTTACCTAGCTGTCAAAATTGTTTTACCAAAACTTGTCTTAGATTCCAGGAGCCCCGCCAATCTGGCATGTGCAGCCTAGGGGAGCAAGTCAAAGCCAAACAGGCTCATCCGACTATTTAATCCTAAAACATATAGCCCCATCTGGCCGCCAAAACTGATTTAGCAAAACTTGTTTCAGATACCAGGAACCCTGTTAATCCAGCATTTGTATCCTAGGGGCGCAAGTCAAAGCCAAACAGGCTCACCCGACTATTAAATCTTAAAACATGTAGCCCCATCTGGCCGCCAAAACTGACTTACAAAAACATGTCTTAGATACCAGGAACCCTGTTATTCCAGCATTTGCATCCTACAGGAGCAAGTCAAAGTCAAACAGACTCACCCGACTATTTAACCTTAAAACATACAGACTTAAGTAGCTGTCAAAACTGTTTTACCTAATTTTTTTAGATTCCAGGAGCCCCGCCAATCTGGCATGTGCCGCCTAGGGGAGAAAGTCAAAGCCAAATAGTCTCACACGACTATTAAGTCTTAAAACATTCAGCCTCACCTGGAACTCAAAATTGCCTTGCCTAAACTTGTTTCAGATACCAGGAACCCTGTTAATCCAGCATTTGCATCCTAGGGGCGCAAGTCAAGGCCAAATGGGCCAACCGACTATTTAATCTTAAAACATACAGTCTTGCCCAGCTGTCAAAACTGTTTTACCAAACCTTGTCTTAGATTTCAGGAGCCCCCCAATCTGGCATGTGGAGCCTAGGGGAGCAAGTTAAAACCAAACACGCTCACCGGAGAATTTATTCTTAAAACATACAGCCCCATCTGGCTGCCAAAACTGCTTTACAAAAGCTTGCCTTAGAAACCAGGAGCCCTGTTAATCTAGCACTTGCAGCCTAGGGGAGGAAGCCAAAGCCAAATAGCCTCAGCCGACTATTAAATCTTAAAACATATAGCCCCATCTGGCCGCCAAAAATGATTTACCAAAACTTGTCTTAGATACCAGGAACCCTGTTATTCCAGCATTTGCATCCTAGGGGAGCAAGTCAAAGCCAAACACGCTCACCCGACTATTTAATCTTAAAGCATACAGCCTTACCTAGCTGTCAAAACTGTTTTACCAAAACTTGTCTTAGATTCCAGGAGCCCCGCGAATCTGGCATGTGCAGCCTAGGGGAGCAAGTCAAAGCCAAACAGGCTCATCTGACAAAGCCAAATAGTCTCACCCGACTATTAAATCTTAAAACATAAAGCCCCATCTGGCCGCCAAAACTGATTTAAAGAAACTTGCCTCAGATACCAGGAACCCTGTTATTCCAGCATTTGCATCCTAGGGGAGCAAATCAAAGTCAAACAGACTCTTAAACCTTAAAACATACAGACTTACGTAGCTGTCAAAACTGTTTAACCAAAACTTGTCTTAGATTCCAGGAGCCCCGCGAATCTGGCATGTGCAGCCTAGGGGAGCAAGTCAAAGCCAAACAGGCTCATCTGACAAAGCCAAAGAGCCTCACCCGACTATTAAATCTCAAATCATATAGCCCCATCTGGCCGCCAAAACTGATTTACCAAAACTTGTTTCAGATACCAGGAACCCTGTTAATCAAGCTTTTGCAGCCTTGGGGAGCACGCCAAAGCCAAATAGCCTCACCCGACTATTAAATCTTAAAACATATAGCCCCATCTGGCCGCCAAAACTGATTTACCAAAACTTGTCTTAGATACCAGGAACCCTGTTATTCCAGCATTTGCAGCCTAGGGGCGCAAGTCAAAGCCAAACAGGCTCATCTGACTATTTAATCCGAAAACATATAGCCCCATCTGGCCGCCAAAACTGATTTACCAAAACTTAGCTCAGTTACCAGGAACCCAGTTAATCTAGCATTTGCAGCCTAGGGGAGCAAGACAAAGCCAAATAGTCTCACCCGACTATTAAATCTTAAAACATAGAGCCCCATCTGGGCGCCAAAACTGATTTACCAAAACTTATCTCAGTTACCAGGAACCCTGTTAATCCAGCATTGGCAATCTAGCGGAGCAAGTCAAAGTCAAACTGACTCACCCGACTATTAAAACATACAGACTTACGTAGCTGTCAATACTGTTTTACCAAAACTTTTTTTAGATTCCAGGAGCCCCGCCAATCTGGCATGTGCAGCCTAGTGAAGCAAGTCAAAGCCAAACAGGCTCATCCGACTATTTAATTCTATAACATATAGCCCAATCTGGCCGCCAAAACTGATTTACCAAAACTTGTCTCAGATACCAGGAACCCTGTTAATCTAGCATTTGCAGCCTAGTGGAGCGAGGCAAAGCCAAATAGTCTCACCCGACTATTAAATCTTAAAACATATAGCCCCATCTGGCCGCCAAAACTGATTTACCAAAACTTGTCTCAGATACCAGGAACCCTGTTAATCCAGCATTTGCATCCTAGGGAAGCAGGTCAAAGCCAAACAGGCTCACCCGACTATTTAATCTTAAAACATACAGCCTTACCTAGCTGTCAGAACTGTTTAACCAATACTTGCCTCAGATACCAGGCGCCCTGCCCTAGGGGAACAAGTCAAGGCCAATTAGTCTCTCCTCCCTATCCAATCTGTAAGCACACAGCCCTACCTGCCCGTCAAAACCGTTTTACCAAAACTTAAATCAGATACCAGGAGCCCTACCAATCTGGCATGTGCAGCCTATGGGAACAAGTCAAAGACAATTAGTCCCATATCACTATCCAACCTGTAAACACACTGCCTTACCTGCACGTCAAACCTTCTTTTCCAAAACTTTAATCAGATACCAGGAGCCCTACCAATGTGGCATGTGCAGCCTATGGGAGCAAGTCAAAGCCAAATAGTCTCACCTAGTTATTTAGTCTTACAACATACAGGCTTTCCGGGAAGTCATAATTGCATTACCAAAACTTGTCTCAGATACAAGGAACCCTGTTAATCGAGCATTTGCAGCCTAGGGGAGCTAATAGTGTCACCCAACTATTTAATCTTAAAACATAGAGCCCTTCTGGCCACCACAACTGCATTACAGAAATTTGTCTCAGGATTGTGCAGCCGAGGGGTAATGGTTTCACCTGACGATTAAATCCTTAACCATACAGCCTCACCAGGCCGTCAAAACTGCTTAAGCAACCTTGAATCAGATACCAGGATTATTGCCAATCGGGGATTTGCAGCCGGGCGGAGCACATTAAGGCCAATTCGTCTCACCTCACTATCCAATCTTGAAACACACAGCCTTACCTGGCCTCCAAAAATGTTTTACCAACACTTGTCTCAGATACTAAGAGCCCTGCTTATCTGGCATGTGCAGCCTAGGGGAGCAAGTCAAAGCCATAAAGTCTCACCCTGCCAATCTAGCATTTGCAGCCTATGGGAAGAAGTCAAAGTCAATTTGACTTACCTCACTATCCAATCTGGAAACACACTGCCTTACCTACCCGGCAAAGCTTTACCAAAACTTGCATCAGATTCCAGGAGCCAAACATTGACTATTTAATCTTATAACATATAGGCCCATCTGGCCGCCAAAACTGCTTTACCAAAATTTGTCTCAGATTCCAGGAGCCCCGCCAATCTGGCATGTGCCGCCTAGGGGAGATAGTCAAAGCGAAATAGTCTCACCCGACTATTAAGTCTTAAAACATTTAACGTCACCTGGATGTCAAAATTGCCTTACCAAAACTTGTTTCAGATACCAAGAACCCTGTTAATCCAACATTTGCATCTTAGGGGAGCAAGTAAGTTAGGGGAGATAGTCAAAGCGAAATAGTCTCACCCGACTATTAAGTCTTAAAACATTTAACCTCACCTGGATGTCAAAATTGCCTTACCAAAACTTGTTTCAGATACCAAGAACCCTGTTAATCCAACATTTGCATCCTAGGGGAGCAAGTCATAGACAAACAGGCTCATCCGACTATTTAATCCTAAAACATACAGCCTCACCTGGAAGTCAAAATTGCTTTACCGAAACTTGTCTCAGATACAAGGATCTCTGTTAATCTAGCATTTGAAGCCTAGGGTAGAAGTCCAAGCCAAATAGTCTCACCCGACTATTAAATCTTAAAACATACAACCCCATCTGGCCGCCAAAACTGATTTACCAAAACTTGTCTCAGATACCAGGAGCCCTGTTAATCTAGCTTTTGCAGCCTAGGGGTGCAAGGGAAAGCCAAATAGCCTCACCCGACTATTAAATCTTAAAACATATAGCCCCATCTGTACGCCAAAACTGATTTACCAAAACTTGTCTCAGATACCAGGAACCTTGTTAATCCAGCATTTGCATCCTACGGCGCAAGTCAAGGCCAAATATGCTCAACCGACTATTTAATCTTAAAACATACAGTCTTGCCTAGCTGTCAAAACTTTTTTACCAAACCTTGTCTTAGATTCCAGGAGCCCCTCTAATCTGGCATGTGGAGCCTAGGGGAGCAAGTCAAAACCAAACCGGCTCACCCGACTATTTAATCTTAAAACATATAGCCCCATCTGGCCGCCAAAACTGATTTACCAAAACTTGTCTTAGATACCAGGAACCCTGTTATTCCAGCATTTGCATCCTAGGGGCGCAAGTCCAAGCCAAACACACTCACCCGACTATGTAATCTTAAAGCATACAACCTTACCTAGCTGTCAAAACTGTTTTACCAAAACTTTTTATAGATTCCAGGAGCCCCGCCAATCTAGCATGTGCCGCCTAGGGGAGAAAGTCAAAGCCAAATAGTCTCACACGACTATTAAGTCTTAAAACATTCAGCCTCACGTGGAACTCAAAATCGCCGTACCAAAACTTGTCTCAGATACCAGGAACCCTGTTAATCCAGCATTTGCATCCTAGTGGAGCAAGTCAAAGACAAACATGCTCACCTTACTATTTAATCTTAAAACATGCAGCCTGACCTAGCTGTCAAAACTGTTTTACCAAAACTTGTCTCAGATACCAGGAACCCTGTTATTCCAGCATTTTCATCCTAGGGGCGCAAGTCAAGGCCAAATGGGCCAACCGACTATTTAATCTTAAAACATACAGTCTTGCCCAGCTGTCAAAACTGTTTTACCAAACCTTGTCTTAGATTCCAGGAGCCCCGCCAATCTGGCATGTGGAGCCTAGGGGAGCAAGTTAAAACCAAACAGGCTCACCCGAGAATTTAATCTTAAAACATACAGCCCCATCTGGCTGCCAAAACTGCTTTACAAAAGCTTGCCTTAGAAACCAGGAGCCCTGTTAATCTAGCACTTGCAGCCTAGGGGAGGAAGCCAAAGCCAAATAGCCTCAGCCGACTATTAAATCTTAAAACATATAGCCCCATCTGGCCGCCAAAAATGATTTACCAAAACTTGTCTCAGATACCAGGAGCCCTGTTAATCTAGCTTTGGCAGCCTAGGGGTGCAAGGCAAAGCCAAATAGCCTCACCCGACTATTAAATCTTAAAACATATAGCCCCATCTGTCCGCCAAAACTGATTTACCAAAACTTGTCTCAGATACCAGGAACCTTGTTAATCCAGCATTTGCATCCTAGGGCGCAAGTCAAGGCCAAATAGGCTCAACCGACTATTTAATCTTAAAACATACAGTCTTGCCTAGCTGTCAAAACTTTTTTATCAAACCTTGTCTTAGATTCCAGGAGCCCCTCTAATCTGGCATGTGGAGCCTAGGGGAGCAAGTCAAAACCAAACCGGTTCACCCGACTATTAAATCTAAAAACATATAGCCCCATCTGGCCGCCAAAACTGATTTACCAAAACTTGTCTTAGATACCAGGAACGCTGTTATTCCAGCATTTGCATCCTAGGGGCGCAAGTCAAAGCCAAACACACTCACCCGACTATTTAATCTTAAAGCATACAGCCTTACATAGCTGTCAAAACTGTTTTACCAAAACTTTTTATAGATTCCAGGAGCCCCGCCAATCTAGCATGTGCCGCCTAGGGGACAAAGTCAAAGCCAAATAGTCTCACACGACTATTAAGTCTTAAAACATTCAGCCTCACATGGAACTCAAAATCGCCTTACCAAAACTTGTTTCAGATACCAGGAGCCCTGTTAATCTAGCACTTGCAGCCTAGGGGAGCAGGTCAAAGTAAAATAGTCTCACCCGACTATTAAATCTTAACACATTCAGCCTCACCTGGAACTCAAAATTGCCTTACCAAAACTTGTCTCAGATACCAGGAACCCTGTTAATCCAGCATTTGCATCCTAGCGGAGCAAGTCAAAGACAATCATGCTCACCTGACTATTAAATCTTAACACATTCAGCCTCACCTGGAACTCAAAATTGCCTTACCAAAACTTGTCTCAGATACCAGGAACCCTGTTAATCCAGCATTTGCATCCTAGCGGAGCAAGTCAAAGACAAACATGCTCACCTGACTATTTAATCTTAAAACATACAGCCTTACCTAGCTGTCAAAACTGTTTTTCCAAAACTTTTTATAGATTCCAGGAGCCCCGCCAATCAAGCATGTGCCGCCTAGGGGAGAAAGTCAAAGCCAAATAGTCTCACACGACTATTAAGTCTTAAAACATTCAGCCTCACGTGGAACTCAAAATCGCCTTACCAAAACTTGTTTCAGATACCAGGAGCCCTGTTAATCTAGCACTTGCAGCCTAGGGGAGCAGGTCAAAGTAAAATAGTCTCACCCGACTATTAAATCTTAACACATTCAGCCTCACCTGGAACTCAAAATTGCCTTACCAAAACTTGTCTCAGATACCAGGAACCCTGTTAATCCAGCATTTGCATCCTAGGGGCGCAAGTCAAAGTCAAACAGGCTCACCCGACTATTAAATCTAAAAACATATAACCCCATCTGGCCGCCAAAACTGATTTACCAAAACTTGTCTTAGATACCAGGAACCCTGTTATTCCAGCATTTGCATCCTAGGGGCGCAAGTCAAAGCCAAACACACTCACCCGACTATTTAATCTTAAAGCATACAGCCTTACCTAGCTGTCAAAATTGTTTTACCAAAACTTGTCTTAGATTCCAGGAGCCCCGCCAATCTGGCATGTGCAGCCTAGGGGAGCAAGTCAAAGCCAAACAGGCTCATCCGACTATTTAATCCTAAAACATATAGCCCCATCTGGCCGCCAAAACTGATTTAGCAAAACTTGTTTCAGATACCAGGAACCCTGTTAATCCAGCATTTGTAGCCTAGGGGCGCAAGTCAAAGCCAAACAGGCTCACCCGACTATTAAATCTTAAAACATGTAGCCCCATCTGGCCGCCAAAACTGACTTACAAAAACATGTCTTAGATACCAGGAACCCTGTTATTCCAGCATTTGCATCCTACAGGAGCAAGTCAAAGTCAAACAGACTCACCCGACTATTTAACCTTAAAACATACAGACTTAAGTAGCTGTCAAAACTGTTTTACCTAATTTTTTTAGATTCCAGGAGCCCCGCCAATCTGGCATGTGCCGCCTATGGGAGAAAGTCAAAGCCAAATAGTCTCACACGACTATTAAGTCTTAAAACATTCAGCCTCACCTGGAACTCAAAATTGCCTTGCCTAAACTTGTTTCAGATACCAGGAACCCTGTTAATCCAGCATTTGCATCCTAGGGGCGCAAGTCAAGGCCAAATGGGCCAACCGACTATTTAATCTTAAAACATACAGTCTTGCCCAGCTGTCAAAACTGTTTTACCAAACCTTGTCTTAGATTCCAGGAGCCCCGCCAATCTGGCATGTGGAGCCTAGGGGAGCAAGTTAAAACCAAACACGCTCACCCGAGAGTTTAATCTTAAAACATACAGCCCCATCTGGCTGCCAAAACTGCTTTACAAAAGCTTGCCTTAGAAACCAGGAGCCTTGTTAATCTAGCACTTGCAGCCTAGGGGAGGAAGCCAAAGCCAAATAGCCTCAGCCGGCTATTAAATCTTAAAACATATAGACCCATCTGGCCGCCAAAAATGATTTACCAAAACTTGTCTTAGATACCAGGAACCCTGTTATTCCCGCATTTGCATCCTAGGGGCGCAAGTCAAAGCCAAACACGCTCACCCGACTATTTAATCTTAAAGCATACAGCCTTACCTAGCTGTCAAAACTGTTTTACCAAAACTTGTCTTAGAGTCCAGGAGCCCCGCGAATCTGGCATGTGCAGCCTAGGGGAGCAAGTCAAAGCCAAACAGGCTCATCTGACAAAGCCAAATAGTCTCACCCGACTATTAAATCTTAAAACATAAAGCCCCATCTGGCCGCCAAAACTGATTTACCGAAACTTGCCTCAGATACCAGGAACCCTGTTATTCCAGCATTTGCATCCTAGGGGAGCAAATCAAAGTCAAACAGACTCTTAAACCTTAAAACATACAGACTTACGTAGCTGTCAAAACTGTTTAACCAAAACTTGTCTTAGATTCCAGGAGCCCCGCGAATCTGGCATGTGCAGCCTAGGGGAGCAAGTCAAAGCCAAACAGGCTCATCTGACAAAGCCAAAGAGCCTCACCCGACTATTAAATCTCAAATCATATAGCCCCATCTGGCCGCCAAAACTGATTTACCAAAACTTGTTTCAGATACCAGGAACCCTGTTAATCAAGCTTTTGCAGCCTTGGGGAGCACGCCAAAGCCAAATAGCCTCACCCGACTATTAAATCCTAAAACATATAGCCCCATCTGGCCGCCAAAACTGATTTACCAAAACTTGTCTTAGATACCAGGAACCCTGTTATTCCAGCATTTGCAGCCTAGGGGCGCAAGTCAAAGCCAAACAGGCTCATCTGACTATTTAATCCGAAAACATATAGCCCCATCTGGCCGCCAAAACTGATTTACCAAAACTTATCTCAGTTACCAGGAACCCAGTTAATCTAGCATTTGCAGCCTAGGGGAGCAAGACAAAGCCAAGTAGTCTCACCCGACTATTAAATCTTAAAACATAGAGCCCCATCTGGGCGCCAAAACTGATTTACCAAAACTTATCTCAGTTACCAGGAACCCTGTTAATCCAGCATTTGCATCCTAGCGGAGCAAGTCAAAGTCAAACTGACTCACCCGACTATTAAAACATACAGACTTACGTAGCTATCAATACTGTTTTACCAAAACTTTTTTTAGATTCCAGGAGCCCCGCCAATCTGGCATGTGCAGCCTAGTGAAGCAAGTCAAAGCCAAACAGTCTCATCCGACTATTTAATTCTATAACATATAGCCCAATCTGGCCGCCAAAACTGATTTACCAAAACTTGTCTCAGATACCAGGAACCCTGTTAATCTAGCATTTGCAGCCTAGTGGAGCGAGGCAAAGCCAAATAGTCTCACCCGACTATTAAATCTTAAAACATATAGCCCCATCTGGCCGCCAAAACTGATTTACCAAAACTTGTCTCAGATACCAGGAACCCTGTTAATCCAGCATTTGCATCCTAGGGAAGCAGGTCAAAGCCAAACAGGCTCACCCGACTATTTAATCTTAAAACATACAGCCTTACCTAGCTGTCAGAACTGTTTAACCAATACTTGCCTCAGATACCAGGAGCCCTGCCCTAGGGGAACAAGTCAAGGCCAATTAGTCTCTCCTCCCTATCCAATCTGTAAGCACACAGCCTTACCTGCCCGTCAAAACCGTTTTACCAAAACTTAAATCAGATACCAGGAGCCCTACCAATCTGGCATGTGCAGCCTATGGGAACAAGTCAAAGACAATTAGTCCCATATCACTATCCAACCTGTAAACACACTGCCTTACCTGCACGTCAAACCTTCTTTTCCAAAACTTTAATCAGATACCAGGAGCCCTACCAATGTGGCATGTGCAGCCTATGGGAGCAAGTCAAAGCCAAATAGTCTCACCTAGTTATTTAGTCTTACAACATACAGGCTTTCCTGGAAGTCATAATTGCATTACCAAAACTTGTCTCAGATACAAGGAACCCTGTTAATCGAGCATTTGCAGCCTAGGGGAGCTAATAGTGTCACCCAACTATTTAATCCTAAAACATAGAGCCCTTCTGGCCACCACAACTGCATTACAGAAATTTGTCTCAGGATTGTGCAGCCGAGGGGTAATGGTTTCACCTGACGATTAAATCCTTAACCATACAGCCTCACCAGGCCGTCAAAACTGCATTAAGCAACCTGAATCAGATACCAGGATTATTGCCAATCGGGGATTTGCAGCCGGGCGGAGCACATTAAGGCCAATTCGTCTCACCTCACTATCCAATCTTGAAACACACTGCCTTACCTGGCCTCCAAAAATGTTTTAACAACACTTGTCTCAGATACTAAGAGCCCTGCTTATCTGGCATGTGCAGCCTAGGGGAGCAAGTCAAAGCCATAAGGTCTCACCCTGCCAATCTAGCATTTGCAGCCTATGGGAAGAAGTCAAAGTCAATTTGACTTACCTCACTATCCAATCTGGAAACACACTGCCTTACCTATCCGGCAAAGCTTTACCAAAACTTGCATCAGATTCCAGGAGCCAAACATTGACTATTTAATCTTATAACATATAGCCCCATCTGGCCGCCAAAACTGCTTTACCAAAATTTGTCTCAGATTCCAGGAGCCCCGCCAATCTGGCATGTGCCGCCTAGGGGAGATAGTCAAAGCGAAATAGTCTCACCCGACTATTAAGTCTTAAAACATTTAACCTCACCTGGATGTCAAAATTGCCTTACCAAAACTTGTTTCAGATACCAAGAACCCTGTTAATCCAACATTTGCATCCTAGGGGAGCAAGCAAGTTAGGGGAGATAGTCAAAGCGAAATAGTCTCACCCGACTATTAAGTCTTAAAACATTTAACCTCACCTGGATGTCAAAATTGCCTTACCAAAACTTGTTTCAGATACCAAGAACCCTGTTAATCCAACATTTGCATCCTAGGGGAGCAAGTCATAGACAAACAGGCTCATCCGACTATTTAATCCTAAAACATACAGCCTCACCTGGAAGTCAAAAAGGCTTTACCGAAACTTGTCTCAGATACAAGGATCTCTGTTAATCTAGCATTTGAAGCCTAGGGTAGAAGTCCAAGCCAAATAGTCTCACCCGACTATTAAATCTTAAAACATACAACCCCATCTGGCCGCCAAAACTGATTTACCAAAACTTGTCTCAGATACCAGGAGCCCTGTTAATCTAGCTTTTGCAGCCTAGGGGTGCAAGGCAAAGCCAAATAGCCTCACCCGACTATTAAATCTTAAAACATATAGCCCCATCTGTACGCCAAAACTGATTTACCAAAACTTGTCTCAGATACCAGGAACCTTGTTAATCCAGCATTTGCATCCTACGGCGCAAGTCAAGGCCAAATAGGCTCAACCGACTATTTAATCTTAAAACATACAGTCTTGCCTAGCTGTCAAAACTTTTTTACCAAACCTTGTCTTAGATTCCAGGAGGCCCTCTAATCTGGCATGTGGAGCCTAGGGGAGCAAGTCAAAACCAAACCGGCTCACCCGACTATTTAATCTAAAAACATATAGCCCCATCTGGCCGCCAAAACTGATTTACCAAAACTTGTCTTAGATACCAGGAACCCTGTTATTCCAGCATTTGCATCCTAGGGGCGCAAGTCAAAGCCAAACACACTCACCCGACTATGTAATCTTAAAGCATACAGCCTTACCTAGCTGTCAAAACTGTTTTACCAAAACTTTTTATAGATTCCAGGAGCCCCGCCAATCTAGCATGTGCCGCCTAGGGGAGAAAGTCAAAGCCAAATAGTCTCACACGACTATTAAGTCTTAAAACATTCAGCCTCACGTGGAACTCAAAATCGCCGTACCAAAACTTGTCTCAGATACCAGGAACCCTGTTAATCCAGCATTTGCATCCTAGCGGAGCAAGTCAAAGACAAACATGCTCACCTTACTATTTAATCTTAAAACATGCAGCCTGACCTAGCTGTCAAAACTGTTTTACCAAAACTTGTCTCAGATACCAGGAACCCTGTTATTCCAGCATTTTCATCCTAGGGGCGCAAGTCAAAGCCAAACACACTCACCCGACTATTTAATCTTAAAGCATACAGCCTTACCTAGCTGTCAAAATTGTTTTACCAAAACTTGTCTTAGATTCCAGGAGCCCCGCCAATCTGGCATGTGCAGCCTAGGGGAGCAAGTCAAAGCCAAACAGGCTCATCCGACTATTTAATCCTTAAACATATAGCCCCATCTGGCCGCCAAAACTGATTTAGCAAAACTTGTTTCAGATACCAGGAACCCTGTTAATCCAGCATTTGTATCCTAGGGGCGCAAGTCAAAGCCAAACAGGCTCACCCGACTATTAAATGTTAAAACATGTAGCCCCATCTGGCCGCCAAAACTGACTTACAAAAACACGTCTTAGATACCAGGAACCCTGTTATTCCAGCATTTGCATCCTACAGGAGCAAGTCAAAGTCAAACAGACTCACCCGACTATTTAACCTTAAAACATACAGACTTAAGTAGCTGTCAAAACTGTTTTACCAAATTTTTTTTAGATTCCAGGAGCCCCGCCAATCTGGCATGTGCCGCCTAGGGGAGAAAGTCAAAGCCAAATAGTCTCACACGACTATTAAGTCTTAAAACATTCAGCCTCACCTGGAACTCAAAATTGCCTTGCCTAAACTTGTTTCAGATACCAGGAACCCTGTTAATCCAGCATTTGCATCCTAGGGGCGCAAGTCAAGGCCAAATGGGCCAACCGACTATTTAATCTTAAAACATACAGTCTTGCCCAGCTGTCAAAACTGTTTTACCAAACCTTGTCTTAGATTCCAGGAGCCCCGCCAATCTGGCATGTGGAGCCTAGGGGAGCAAGTTAAAACCAAACAGGCTCACCCGAGAATTTAATCTTAAAACATACAGCCCCATCTGGCTGCCAAACCTGCTTTACAAAAGCTTGCCTTAGAAACCAGGAGCCCTGTTAATCTAGCACTTGCAGCCTAGGGGAGGAAGCCAAAGCCAAATAGCCTCAGCCGACTATTAAATCTTAAAACATATAGCCCCATCTGGCCGCCAAAAATGATTTACCAATCTAGCTTTTGCAGCCTAGGGGAGCAAGCCAAAGCCAAATAGCCTCACCCGACTATTAAATCTTAAAACATATAGCCCCATCTGGCCGCCAAAACTGATTTACCAATACTTGTCTCAGATACCAGGAACCCTGTTATTCCAGCATTTGCATCCTAGGGGCGCAAGTCAAAGCCAAACACGCTCACCCGACTATTTAATCTTAAAGCATACAGCCTTACCTAGCTGTCAAAACTGTTTTACAAAAACTTGTCTTAGATTCCAGGAGCCCCGCGAATCTGGCATGTGCAGCCTAGGGGAGCAAGTCAAAGCCAAACAGGCTCATCTGACAAAGCCAAATAGTCTCACCCGACTATTAAATCTTAAAACATAAAGCCCCATCTGGCCGCCAAAAATGATTTACCAATCTAGCTTTTGCAGCCTAGGGGAGCAAGCCAAAGCCAAATAGCCTCACCCGACTATTAAATCTTAAAACATATAGCCCCATCTGGCCGCGAAAACTGATTTACCGAAACTTGTCTCAGATACCAGGAACCCTGTTATTCCAGCATTTGCATCCTAGGGGAGCAAATCAAAGTCAAACAGACTCTTAAACCTTAAAACATACAGACTTACGTAGCTGTGAAAACTGTTTAACCAAAACTTTTTTTAGATTCCAGGAGCCCGCCAATCTGGTATGTGCCGCCGAGGTGAGAAAGTCAAAGCCATATAGTCTCACCCGACTATTAAGTCTGAATACATTTAGCCTCACCTGGAACTCAAAATTTCCTTACCAAAACTGGTTTCAGATACCAGGAACCCTGTTATTCCAGCATTTGCATCCTAGGGGCGCAAGTCAAAGCCAAACACGCTCACTCGACTATTTAATCTTAAAGCATACAGCCTTACCTAGCTGTCAAAACTGTTTTACAAAAACTTGTCTTAGATTCCAGGAGCCCCGCGAATCTGGCATGTGCAGCCTAGGGGAGCAAGTCAAAGCCAAACAGGCTAATCTGACAAAGCCAAATAGTCTCACCCGACTATTAAATCTTAAAACATAAAGCCCCATCTGGCCGCCAAAACTGATTTACCGAAACTTGTCTCAGATACCAGGAACCCTGTTAATCAAGCTTTTGCAGCCTTGGGGAGCACGCCAAAGCCAAATAGCCTCACCCGACTATTAAATCTTAAAACATATAGCACCATCTGGCCGCCAAAACTGATTTACCAAAACTTGTCTTAGATACCAGGAACCCTGTTATTCCAGCATTTGCAGCCTAGGGGCGCAAGTCAAAGCCAAACAGGCTCATCTGACTATTTAATCCGAAAACATATAGCCCCATCTGGCCGCCAAAACTGATTTACCAAAACTTATCTCAGTTACCAGGAACCCAGTTAATCTAGCATTTGTATCCTAGGGGCGCAAGTCAAAGCCAAATAGTCTCACCCGACTAGCATCCTAGCGGAGCAAGTCAAAGTCAAACTGACTCACCCGAGTATTAAAACATACAGACTTACGTAGCTGTCAATACTGTTTTACCAAAACTTTTTTTAGATTCCAGGAGCCCCGCCAATCTGGCATGTGCAGCCTAGTGAAGCAAGTCAAAGCCAAACAGGCTCATCCGACTATTTAATTCTATAACATATAGCCCAATCTGGCCGCCAAAACTGATTTACCAAAACTTGTCTCAGATACCAGGAACCCTGTTAATCTAGCATTTGCAGCCTAGTGGAGCGAGGCAAAGCCAAATAGTCTCACCCGACTATTAAATCTTCAAACATATAGGCCCATCTGGCCGCCAAAACTGATTTACCAAAACTTGTCTCAGATACCAGGAACCTTGTTAATCCAGCATTTGCATCCTAGGGAAGCAGGTCAAAGCCAAACAGGCTCACCCGACTATTTAATCTTAAAACAGACAGCCTTACCTAGCTGTCGGAACTGTTTAACCAATACTTGCCTCAGATACCAGGAGCCCTGCCCTAGGGGAACAAGTCAAGGCCAATTAGTCTCTCCTCCCTATCCAATCTGTAAGCACACAGCCTTACCTGCCCGTCAAAACCGTTTTACCAAAACTTAAATCAGATACCAGGAGCCCTACCAATCTGGCATGTGCAGCCTATGGGAATAAGTCAAAGACAATTAGTCCCATATCACTATCCAACCTGTCAACACACTGCCTTACCTGCACGTCAAACCTTCTTTTCCAAAACTTTAATCAGACACCAGGAGCCCTACCAATGTGGCATGTGCAGCCTATGGGAGCAAGTCAAAGCCAAATAGTCTCACCTAGTTATTTAGTCTTACAACATACAGGCTTTCCTGGAAGTCATAATTGGATTACCAAAACTTGTCTCAGATACAAGGAACCCTGTTAATCGAGCATTTGCAGCCTAGGGGAGCTAATAGTGTCACCCAACTATTTAATCTTAAAACATAGAGCCCTTCTGGCCACCACAACTGCATTACAGAAATTTGTCTCAGGATTGTGCAGCCGAGGGGTAATGGTTTCACCTGACGATTAAATCCTTAACCATACAGCCTGACCAGGCCGTCAAAACTGCTTAAGCAACCTTGAATCAGATACCAGGATTATTGCCAATCGGGGATTTGCAGCCGGGCGGAGCACATTAAGGCCAATTCGTCTCATCTCACTATCCAATCTTGAAACACACAGCCTTACCTGGCCTCCAAAAATGATTTACCAACACTTGTCTCAGATACTAAGAGCCCTGCTTATCTGGCATGTGCAGCCTAGGGGAGCAAGTCAAAGCCATAAAGTCTCACACGACCATTGCTTCTTAAAACATACAGCATTATCTGGCCGCCAAAACTGCTCTACCCAAACTTGTCTCAGATACCACGAGCCCTGGCAATCTAGCATGTGCAGCCTGGGGGAGCAGCTCAAAGTAAAAGAGTCTCACCCGACTATTTAATCTTGAAATACACAGCCTTACCCTGCCGTCAAAACTGCTTTACCAAAACTTGACTATAATACCAGGATCTCTGCCAAACTGCTTTACCAATATTTGTCTCAGATATCACGAACCCTGGCAATCTGACATGTGCAGCCTAGGAAAGCAAGTCAAAGCCAAATAGTCCCACCCGACTTCTTAGTCTTAAGACATAAATCCCTACCTGGCTGTCAAAATTGCTTCACCAAAACTTGTCTCAGATACCAGTTGCCCTGCCAATCTGGCATGAGCAGCCAAGGGGAGCAGTTCAAAGCTAAACAGGCTCACCCGACTATTTAATACTAAAACATACAGACCCATCTGGCTACCAAAACCGCTATACCAAAACTTCTATCAGATTCCAGGGGCCCCGCCAATCTGGCAGGTGCCGCATACGAAGCATGTCAAAGCCAAATATTCTCACCCGACTATTAAGTCTTAAAACATTCTGCCTCACCTGGATGTCAATATTGCCTTAGCAAAACTTGTTTCAGATGCCAGGAAACCTATTAATCCAGCATTTGCATCCTAGGGGAGCAAACAGGATCAAACTCATTATCCAATCTGAAAACACGCAGCTCCATCTGGCTGCCAAAACTGCTTTACCAAAACTTCATTCAAATTCCAGGAACCCCGACAATCTGGCATGTGCCGCATAGGAAGCAATTCAAAGCCAAATAGTCTCACCCGACTATTAAGACTTAAAACATATAGCCTCACCTGGCAGTGAAAATTGCCTTACCAACACTTGTTTCAGATACCAGGAACCCTGTTAATCCAGCATTTTCATCCTAGGGGAGCAAGTCAAAGTCAAACAGGCTCACCCGTCTATTTAATCTTCAAACATGCAGCTTGACCTAGCTGTCAAAACTGTTTAACCAAAACTTTTCTCAGATACCAGGAGCCCTGCCAATCATGCACTTGTAGCCTAGGAAGGAACCCTGTAAATCTAGCACTTGCATCCTAGGATAGCAAGTCAAAGCCAAACAGGCTCACCCGTCAATTTAATCATAAAACATACAGCCTTACCTAGCTGTCAAAACTGTTTTACCAAAACTTGTTTCAGATACCAGTAGCCCTGCCAATCCGGCATGTGGAGCCTAGAGGAGCAAGTCAAAGCCAAACAGGCTCATCCGACTATATAATCCTAAAACATACAGCCTCACCTGGAAGTCAAAATTGCTTTACCGAAACTTGTCTCAGATACAAGGATCTCTGTTAATCTAGCACCTGCAGCCTAGGGTAGCAAGTCAAAGCCAAATAGTCTCACCCGACTATTAAGTCTTAACACATTCAGCCTCACCTGTAACTCAAAATTGCCTTACCAAAACTTGTTTTAGATACCAGGAACCCTGTTAATCCAGTTTTTGCATCATGGGGGCGCAAGTCAAAGTCAAACAGGCTCACCCGACTATTTAATCTTATGACATACAGCCTTACCTAGCTGTCAAAACTGTTTTACCAAAACTTTTTTTAAATTCCAGGAGCCCAACCAATCTGGCATGTGGAGCCTAGGGGAGCAAGTCAAAGCCAAATAGCCTCACCCGACTATTAAGTCGTAAAACATTCAGCCTGACCTGGAATTCAAAATTGCCTTACCAAAACTTGTCTCAGATACGAGGAACCCTGTTAATCTAGCCTTTGCATCCTAAGGGCGCAAGACAAAACCAAACAGGCTCACCCGACTATTTAATCTTAAAACATACAGCCTTACCTTGCTGTCAAAACAGTTTTACTAAAACTTTTTTTAGATTCCAGGAGCCCTGTTAATCTAGCATTTGCAGCATAGGGGAGCAAGTCAAAGCAAAATAGTCTCACCCGACTATTAAGTCTTAACACATTCAGCCTCACCTGGAACTCAAAATTGCCTTACCAAAACTTGTCTCAGATACCAGGAACCCTGTTAATCCAGCATTTGCATCCCAGGGGCGCAAGTCAAAGCCAAAAAGGCTCACCCGACTCTTTAATCTTAAAACATACGGTCTTGCCTATCTGTCAAAACTGTTTTACCAATCCTTGTCTTAGATTCCAGGAGCCCCGCCAAACTGGCATGTGCCGCCTAGGGGAGCAAGTCAAAGCCAAATAGTCTCACCCGACTATTAAGTCTTAAAAAATTAAGCCTCACCTGGAACTCAAAATTGCCTTAACATAACTTGTCTCAGATACCAGGAACCCTGTTTATCCAGCATTTGCATCCTAGGGGCGCAAGTCAAAGCCAAACAGGCTCATCCGACTATTTAATCCTAAAACATACAGCCTCACCTGGAAATCAAAATTGCTTTACCGAAACTTTTCTCAGATACAAGGATCCCTGTTAATCAATTTAATCTTAAAACAAACAGCCCCATCTGGCTGCCAAAACTGCTTTACCAAAACTTGTCTTAGATACCAGGATCCCTGTTAATCTGGCATTAGCAGCCTAGGGGAGCAAGTCACAGCCAAACAGGCTCAACCGACTATTTAATCTTAAAACATACAGTCTGGCCTAGCTGTCAAAACTGTTTTACCAAACCTTGTCTTAGATGCCTGGAGCCCCGCCAATCTGGCATGTGGAGCCTAGAGGAGCAAGTCAAAGCCAAACAGGCTCATCCGACTATATAATCCTAAAACATACAGCCTCACCTGGAAGTCAAAATTGCTTTACCGAAACTTGTCTCAGATACAAGGATCTCTGTTAATCTAGCACTTGCAGCCTAGGGTAGCAAGTCAAAGCCAAATAGTCTCACCCGACTATTAAATCTTAAAGCATACAACCCCATCTGGCCTCCAAAACTGCTTTACCAAAACTTGTGTCAGATACCGGGAACCCTGTTAATCCAGTATTTGCATCCTAGGGGCGCAGTTCAAAGCCAAACAGGCTCACCCGACAATTTAATCATAAAACATACAGCCCCATCTGGCTGCCAAAACTGTTTTACCAAAACTTGTCATAGATACCAGGAGCCCTGTTAATCTAGCATTTGCAGCCTAGGGGAGCAAGTCAAAGCAAAATAGTCTCACCCGACTATTAAGTCTTAACACATTCAGCCTCACCTGTAACTCAAAATTGCCTTACCAAAACTTGTTTCAGGATTACCAGGAACCCTGATCATCCAGTATTTGCATCCTGGGGGCGCAAGTCAAAGTCAAACAGGCTCACCCGACTATTTAATCTTAAGACATACAGCCTTACCTAGCTGTCAAAACTGTTTTACCAAAACTTTTTTTAGATTCCAGGAGCCCCACCAATCTTGCATGTGCCGTCAAGGGGAGCAAGTCAAAGCCAAATAGTCTCACCCGACTATTAAATCTGAAAACATACAACCCCATCTGGCCGCCAAAACTGCTTTACCAAAACTTGTGTCAGATACCAGGAACCCTGTTAATCCAGCATTTGCATCCTAAGGGCGCAGTTCAAAGCCAAACAGGCTCACCCGAAAATTTAATCATAAAACATACAGCCCCATCTGGCTGCCAAAACTGCTTTACCAAAGCTTGTCTTAGATACCAGGAGCCCTGTTAATCTAGCATTTGTAGCCTAGGGTAGCAAGTCAAAGCCAAATAGTCTCACCCGATTATTAAGTCTTAACACATTCAGCCTCACCTGTAACTCAAAATTGCCTTACTTAAACTTGTTTCAGATACCAGGAACCCTGTTAATCCAGTTTTTGCATCCTGGGGGCGCAAGTCAAAGTCAAACAGGCTCACCCGACTATTTAATCTTAAGACATACAGCCTTACCTAGCTGTCAAAACTGTTTTACCAAAACTTTTTTAGATTCCAGGAGCCCCACCAATCTGGCATGTGCCGCCTAGGGGAGCAAGGCAAAGCCAAATAGCCTCACCCGACTATTAAGTATTAACACATTCAGCCTGACCTGGAACTCAAAATTGCGTAACCAAAACTTGTCTCAGATACCAGGATCCCTGTTAATCCAGCATTTGCATCCTAGGGGCGCAAGACAAAGCCAAACAGAGTCACCCGACTACTTAATCTGAAAACATACAGTCTTGCCTAGCTGTCAAAACTGTTTTACCAAACCTTGTCTCAGTTACCAGGAGCCCTGCCAATCTGGCGTGTGCAGCCTAAGGGAGAAGTTCTAAGCCAAACAGGCTCATCCTACAATTTAATCTTAAAACAAACAGCCCCATCTGGATGCCAAATCTGCTTTATCAAAACTAGCCATGGATACCAGGAGCCCTGTTAATCTAGCATTTGCAGCGTAGGGGAGCAAGTAAAAGCCAAATAGACTCATCCGACTATTAAGTCTTAAAACATACAGCCCCATCTGGCCGCCAAAACTGCTTGAACAAAACCTGTCTCAGATACCAGGAACCCTGTTAATCCAGTATTTGCATCCTGGGGGCGCAAGTCAAAGCCAATCAGGCTCACCCGACTATTTAATCTTAAAATATACAGCCATACCTAGCTGTCAAAACTGTTTTACTCAAACTTTTTTTAGATTCCAGGAACCCTGTTAATCCAGCATTTGCATCCCAGGGGCGCAAGTCAAAGCCAAAAAGGCTCACCCGACTCTTTAATCTTAAAACATACGGTCTTGCCTATCTGTCAAAACTGTTTTACCAATCCTTGTCTTAGATTCCAGGAGCCCCGCCAAACTGGCATGTGCCGCCTAGGGGAGCAAGTCAAAGCCAAATAGTCTCACCCGACTATTAAGTCTTAAAAAATTAAGCCTCACCTGGAACTCAAAATTGCCTTAACAAAACTTGTCTCAGATACCAGGAACCCTGTTAATCCAGCATTTGCATCCTAGGGGCGCAAGTCAAAGCCAAACAGGCTCATCCGACTATTTAATCCTAAAACATACAGCCTCGCCTGGAAGTCAAAATTGCTTTACCGAAACTTTTGTCAGATACAAGGATCCCTGTTAAGCAATTTAATCTTAAAACAAACAGCCCCATCTGGCTGCCAAAACTGCTTTACCAAAACTTGTCTTAGATACCAGGATCCCTGTTAATCTGGCATTTGCAGCCTAG
Organism: Drosophila kanekoi; assembly: GCA_037075305.1. NCBI lineage: Eukaryota > Metazoa > Arthropoda > Insecta > Diptera > Drosophilidae > Drosophila > Drosophila kanekoi. The sequence goes on from JBAMCE010000663.1 coordinate 90,214, forward strand.
GGGAGAAAGTCACAGCCAAACAGGCTCAACCGACTATTTAATCTTAAAACATACAGTCTGGCCTAGCTGTCAAAACTGTTTTACCAAACCTTGTCTTAGATGCCTGGAGCACCGCAAATCTGGCATGTGGAGCCTAGAGGAGCAAGTCAAAGCCAAACAGGCTCATCCGACTATATAATCCTAAAACATACAGCCTCACCTGGAAGTCAAAATTGCTTTACCGAAACTTGTCTCAGATACAAGGATCTCTGTTAATCTAGCACTTGCAGCCTAGGGGAGCAAGTCAAAGCAAAATAGTCTCACCTGACTATTAAGTCTTAACACATTCAGCCTCACCTGTAACTCAAAATTGCCTTACAAAAACTTGTCTCAGATACCAGGAACCCTGTTAATCCAGCATTTGCATCCTAGGGGCGCAAGTCAAAGCCAAACAGGCTCATCCGACTATTTAATCCTAAAACATACAGCCTCACCTGGAAGTCAAAATTGCTTTACCGAAACTTTTGTCAGATACAAGGATCCCTGTTAAGCAATTTAATCTTAAAACAAACAGACCCATCTGGCTGCCAAAACTGCTTTACCAAAACTTGTCTTAGATACCAGGATCCCTGTTAATCTGGCATTTGCAGCCTAGGGGAGAAAGTCACAGCCAAACAGGCTCAACCGACTATTAAATCTTAAAACATACAGTCTGGCCTAGCTGTCAAAACTGTTTTACCAAACCTTGTCTTAGATGCCTGGAGCCCCGCAAATCTGGCATGTGGAGCCTAGAGGAGCAAGTCAAAGCCAAACAGGCTCATCCGACTATATAATCCTAAAACATACAGCCTCACCTGGAAGTCAAAATTGCTTTACCGAAACTTGTCTCAGATACAAGGATCTCTGTTAATCTAGCACTTGCAGCCTAGGGGAGCAAGTCAAAGCCAAATAGTCTCACCCGACTATTAAATCTTAAAACATACAACCCCATCTGGTCGCCAAAACTGCTTTACCAAAACTTGTGTCAGATACCGGGAACCCTGTTAATCCAGTATTTGCATCCTAGGGGCGCAGTTCAAAGCCAAACAGGCTCACCCGACAATTAAATCATAAAACATACAGCCCCATCTGGCTGCCAAAACTGCTTTACCAAGACTTGTCATAGATACCAGGAGCCCTGTTAATCTAGCATTTGCAGCCTAGGGGAGCAAGTCAAAGCAAAATAGTCTCACCTGACTATTAAGTCTTAACACATTCAGCCTCACCTGTAACTCAAAATTGCCTTACAAAAACTTGTCTCAGATACCAGGAACCCTGTTAATCCAGTATTGGCATCCTGTGGGCGCAAGTCAAAGGCTAACAGGCTCACCCGACAATTTAATCTTAAAACATACAGCCCCATCTGGCTGCCAAAACTGCTTTACCAAAACTTGTCTTAGAAACCAGGAGCCCTGTTAATCTAGCATTTGCAGCCTAGGGGAGCAAGTCAAAGCCAAATAGTCTCACCTGACTTTTAAGTCTTAACACATTCAGCCTCACCTGTAACTCAAAATTGCCTTACCAAAACTTGTTTCAGATACCAGGAACCCTGTTCATCCAGTATTTGCATCCTGGGGGCGCAAGTCAAAGTCAAACAGGCTCACCCGACTATTTAATCTTAAGACATACAGCCTTACCTAGCTGTCAAAACTGTTTTACCAAAACTTTTTTTAGATTCCAGGAGCCCCACCAATCTTGCATGTGCCGTCAAGGGGAGCAAGTCAAAGCCAAATAGTCTCACCCGACTATTAAATCTGAAAACATACAACCCCATCTGGCCGCCAAAACTGCTTTACCAAAACTTGTGTCAGATACTAGGAACCCTGTTAATCCAGCATTTGCATCCTAAGGGCGCAGTTCAAAGCCAAACAGGCTCACCCGACAATTTAATCATAAAACATACAGCCCCATCTGGCTGCCAAAACTGCTTTACCAAAGCTTGTCTTAGATACCAGGAGCCCTGTTAATCTAGCATTTGTAGCCTAGGGTAGCAAGTCAAAGCCAAATAGTCTCACCCGACTATTAAGTCTTAACACATTCAGCCTCACCTGTAACTGAAAATTGCCTTACTTAAACTTGTTTCAGATACCAGGAACACTGTTAATCCAGTTTTTGCATCCTGGGGGCGCAAGTCAAAGTCAAACAGGCTCACCCGACTATTTAATCTTAAGACATACAGCCTTACCTAGCTGTCAAAACTGTTTTACCAAAACTTTTTTAGATTCCAGGAGCCCCACCAATCTGGCATTTGCCGCCTAGGGGAGCAAGGCAAAGCCAAATAGCCTCACCCGACTATTAAGTATTAACACATTCAGCCTGACCTGGAACTCAAAATTGCGTAACCAAAACTTGTCTCAGATACCAGGATCCCTGTTAATCCAGCATTTGCATCCTAGGGGCGCAAGACAAAGCCAAACAGAGTCACCCGACTACTTAATCTGAAAACATACAGTCTTGCCTAGCTGTCAAAACTGTTTTACCAAACCTTGTCTTAGATGCCTGGAGCCCCGCCAATCTGGCATGTGGAGCCTAGAGGAGCAAGTCAAAGCCAAACAGGCTCATCCGACTATATAATCCTAAAACATACAGCCTCATCTGGAAGTCACAATTGCTTGCCTAGCTCTCAAAACTGTTTTACCAAACCTTGTCTTAGATTCCAGGAGCCCCGCCAATCTGGCATGTGGAGCCTAGGGGAGCAAGTCAAAGCCAAATAGCCTCACCCGACTATTAAGTCGTAAAACATTCAGTCTGACCTGGAACTCAAAATTGCCGTACCAAAACTTGTCTCAGATACCAGGAACCCTGTTAATCCAGTATTTGCATCCTGGGGGCGCAAGTCAAAGCCAAACAGGCTCACCCGACTATTTAATCTTAAAACATACAGCCATACCTAGCTGTCAAAACTGTTTTACTTAAACTTTTTTTAGATTCCAGGAGCCCTGTTAATCTAGAATTTGCAGCTTGGGGGAGCAAGTCAAAGCAAAATAGACTCACCCGACTATTAAGTCTTAACACATTCAGCCTCACCTGGAACTCAAAATTGCCTTACCAAAACTTGTCTCAGAAACCAGGAACCCTGTTAATCCAGCATTTGCATCCTAGGAGCGCAAGACAAAGCCAATCAGGCTCACCCGACTATTTAATCTTAAAACATACAGCCATACCTAGCTGTCAAAACTGTTTTACTCAAACTTTTTTTAGATTCCAGGAGCCCTGTTAATACAGAATTTGCAGCTTGGGGGAGCAAGTCAAAGCAAAATAGACTCACCCGACTATTAAGTCTTAACACATTCAGCCTCACCTGGAACTCAAAATTGCCTTACCAAAACTTGTCTCAGATACCAGGAACCCTGTTAATCCAGCATTTGCATCCTAGGGGCGCAAGTCAAAGCCAAACAGGCTCACCCGACTCTTTAATCTTAAAACATACAGTCTTGCCTAGCTCTGAAAACTGTTTTACCAAACCTTGTCTTAGATTCCAGGAGCCGTGCCAATCTGGCATGTGGAGCCTAGGGGAGCAAGTCAAAGCCAAATAGCACCCGACTATTAAGTCGTAAAACATTCAGCCTCACCTGGAATTCAAAATTGCCTTACCAAAACTTGTCTCAGATACCAGGAACCCTGTTAATCCAGCATTTGCATCCTAGGGGCGCAAGACAAAGCCAAACAGGCTCACCCGACTATTTAATCTTAAAACATACAGCCTTACCTAGCTGTCAAAACAGTTTTACTAAAACTTTTTTTAGATTCCAGGAGTCCTGTTAATCTAGCATTTGCAGCATAGGGGGGCAAGTCAAAGCAAAATAGTCTCACCCGACTATTAAGTCTTAACACATTCAGCCTCACCTGTAACTCAAAATTGCCTTACCAAAACTTGTCTCAGATACCAGGAACCCTGTTAATCCAGCATTTGCATCCTAGGGGCGCAAGTCAAAGCCAAACAGGCTCACCCGACTCTTTAATCTTAAAACATACAGTCTTGCCTAGCTCTGAAAACTGTTTTACCAAACCTTGTCTTAGATTCCAGGAGCCCTGCCAATCTGGCATGTGGAGCCTAAGGGAGCAAGTCAAAGCCAAATAGCCTCACCCGACTATTAAGTCGTAAAACATTCAGCCTCACCTGGAATTCAAAATTGCCTTACCAAAACTTGTCTCAGATACCAGGAACCCTGTTAATCCTGCATTTGCATCCTAGGGGCGCAAGACAAAGCCAAACAGGCTCACCCGACTATTTAATCTTAAAACATACAGCCTTACCTAGCTGTCAAAACAGTTTTACTAAAACTTTTTTAGATTCCAGGAGCCCTGTAAATCTAGCATTTGCAGCATAGGGGGGCAAGTCAAAGCAAAATAGTCTCACCCGACTATTAAGTCTTAACACATTCAGCCTCACCTGTAACTCAAAATTGCCTTACCAAAACTTGTCTCAGATACCAGGAACCCTGTTAATCCAGCATTTGCATCCCAGGGGCGCAAGTCAAAGCCAAAAAGGCTCACCCGACTCTTTAATCTTAAAACATACGGTCTTGCCTATCTGTCAAAACTGTTTTACCAATCCTTGTCTTAGATTCCAGGAGCCCCGCCAAACTGGCATGTGCCGCCTAGGGGAGCAAGTCAAAGCCAAATAGTCTCACCCGACTATTAAGTCTTAACACATTCAGCCTCACCTGTAACTCAAAATTGCCTTACAAAAACTTGTCTCAGATACCAGGAACCCTGTTAATCCAGTATTGGCATCCTGTGGGCGCAAGTCAAAGGCTAACAGGCTCACCCGACAATTTAATCTTAAAACATACAGCCCCATCTGGCTGCCAAAACTGCTTTACCAAAACTTGTCTTAGAAACCAGGAGCCCTGTTAATCTAGCATTTGCAGCCTAGGGGAGCAAGTCAAAGCCAAATAGTCTCACCTGACTTTTAAGTCTTAACACATTCAGCCTCACCTGTAACTCAAAATTGCCTTACCAAAACTTGTTTCAGATACCAGGAACCCTGTTCATCCAGTATTTGCATCCTGGGGGCGCAAGTCAAAGTCAAACAGGCTCACCCGACTATTTAATCTTAAGACATACAGCCTTACCTAGCTGTCAAAACTGTTTTACCAAAACTTTTTTAGATTCCAGGAGCCCCACCAATCTTGCATGTGCCGTCAAGGGGAGCAAGTCAAAGCCAAATAGTCTCACCCGACTATTAAATCTGAAAACATACAACCCCATCTGGCCGCCAAAACTGCTTTACCAAAACTTGTGTCAGATACCAGGAACCCTGTTAATCCAGAATTTGCATCCTAAGGGCGCAGTTCAAAGCCAAACAGGCTCACCCGACAATTTAATCATAAAACATACAGCCCCATCTGGCTGCCAAAACTGCTTTACCAAAGCTTGTCTTAGATACCAGGAGCCCTGTTAATCTAGCATTTGTAGCCTAGGGTAGCAAGTCAAAGCCAAATAGTCTCACCCGACTATTAAGTCTTAACACATTCAGCCTCACCTGTAACTGAAAATTGCCTTACTTAAACTTGTTTCAGATACCAGGAACACTGTTAATCCAGTTTTTGCATCCTGGGGGCGCAAGTCAAAGTCAAACAGGCTCACCCGACTATTTAATCTTAAGACATACAGCCTTACCTAGCTGTCAAAACTGTTTTACCAAAACTTTTTTTAGATTCCAGGAGCCCCACCAATCTGGCATTTGCCGCCTAGGGGAGCAAGGCAAAGCCAAATAGCCTCACCCGACTATTAAGTATTAACACATTCAGCCTGACCTGGAACTCAAAATTGCGTAACCAAAACTTGTCTCAGATACCAGGATCCCTGTTAATCCAGCATTTGCATCCTAGGGGCGCAAGACAAAGCCAAACAGAGTCACCCGACTACTTAATCTGAAAACATACAGTCTTGCCTAGCTGTCAAAACTGTTTTACCAAACCTTGTCTTAGATGCCTGGAGCCCCGCCAATCTGGCATGTGGAGCCTAGAGGAGCAAGTCAAAGCCAAACAGGCTCATCCGACTATATAATCCTAAAACATACAGCCTCATCTGGAAGTCACAATTGCTTGCCTAGCTCTCAAAACTGTTTTACCAAACCTTGTCTTAGATTCCAGGAGCCCCACCAATCTGGCATGTGGAGCCTAGGGGAGCAAGTCAAAGCCAAATAGCCTCACCCGACTATTAAGTCGTAAAACATTCAGTCTGACCTGGAACTCAAAATTGCCGTACCAAAACTTGTCTCAGATACCAGGAACCCTGTTAATCCAGTATTTGCATCCTGGGGGCGCAAGTCAAAGCCAAACAGGCTCACCCGACTATTTAATCTTAAAACATACAGCCATACCTAGCTGTCAAAACTGTTTTACTTAAACTTTTTTTAGATTCCAGGAGCCCTGTTAATCTAGAATTTGCAGCTTGGGGGAGCAAGTCAAAGTCTTAACACATTCAGCCTCACCTGGAACTCAAAATTGCCTTACCAAAACTTGTCTCAGAAACCAGGAACCCTGTTAATCCAGCATTTGCATCCTAGGAGCGCAAGACAAAGCCAATCAGGCTCACCCGACTATTTAATCTTAGAACATACAGCCATACCTAGCTGTCAAAACTGTTTTACTCAAACTTTTTTTAGATTCCAGGAGCCCTGTTAATACAGAATTTGCAGCTTGGGGGAGCAAGTCAAAGCAAAATAGACTCACCCGACTATTAAGTCTTAACACATTCAGCCTCACCTGGAACTCAAAATTGCCTTACCAAAACTTGTCTCAGATACCAGGAACCCTGTTAATCCAGCATTTGCATCCTAGGGGCGCAAGTCAAAGCGAAACAGGCTCACCCGACTCTTTAATCTTAAAACATACAGTCTTGCCTAGCTCTGAAAACTGTTTTACCAAACCTTGTCTTAGATTCCAGGAGCCCTGCCAATCTGGCATGTGGAGCCTAGGGGAGCAAGTCAAAGCCAAATAGCACCCGACTATTAAGTCGTAAAACATTCAGCCTCACCTGGAATTCAAAATTGCCTTACCAAAACTTGTCTCAGATACCAGGAACCCTGTTAATCCAGCATTTGCATCCTAGGGGCGCAAGACAAAGCCAAACAGGCTCACCCGACTATTTAATCTTAAAACATACAGCCTTACCTAGCTGTCAAAACAGTTTTACTAAAACTTTTTTTAGATTCCAGGAGACCTGTTAATCTAGCATTTGCAGCATAGACGGGCAAGTCAAAGCAAAATAGTCTCACCCGACTATTAAGTCTTAACACATTCAGCCTCACCTGTAACTCAAAATTGCCTTACCAAAACTTGTCTCAGATACCAGGAACCCTGTTAATCCAGCATTTGCATCCTAGGGGCGCAAGTCAAAGCCAAACAGGCTCACCCGACTCTTTAATCTTAAAACATACAGTCTTGCCTAGCTCTGAAAACTGTTTTACCAAACCTTGTCTTAGATTCCAGGAGCCCTGCCAATCTGGCATGTGGAGCCTAAGGGAGCAAGTCAAAGCCAAATAGCCTCACCCGACTATTAAGTCGTAAAACATTCAGCCTCACCTGGAATTCAAAATTGCCTTACCAAAACTTGTCTCAGATACCAGGAACCCTGTTAATCCTGCATTTGCATCCTAGGGGCGCAAGACAAAGCCAAACAGGCTCACCCGACTATTTAATCTTAAAACATACAGCCTTACCTAGCTGTCAAAACAGTTTTACTAAAACTTTTTTTAGATTCCAGGAGCCCTGTAAATCTAGCATTTGCAGCATAGGGGGGCAAGTCAAAGCAAAATAGTCTCACCCGACTATTAAGTCTTAACACATTCAGCCTCACCTGTAACTCAAAATTGCCTTACCAAAACTTGTCTCAGATACCAGGAACCCTGTTAATCCAGCATTTGCATCCCAGGGGCGCAAGTCAAAGCCAAAAAGGCTCACCCGACTCTTTAATCTTAAAACATACGGTCTTGCCTATCTGTCAAAACTGTTTTACCAATCCTTGTCTTAGATTCCAGGAGCCCCGCCAAACTGGCATGTGCCGCCTAGGGGAGCAAGTCAAAGCCAAATAGTCTCACCCGACTATTAAGTCTTAAAAAATTAAGCCTCACCTGGAACTCAAAATTGCCTTAACAAAACTTGTCTCAGATACCAGGAACCCTGTTAATCCAGCATTTGCATCCTAGGGGCGCAAGTCAAAGCCAAACAGGCTCATCCGACTATTTAATCCTAAAACATACAGCCTCACCTGGAAGTCAAAATTGCTTTACCGAAACTTTTCTCAGATACAAGGATCCCTGTTAATCAATTTAATCTTAAAACAAACAGCCCCATCTGGCTGCCAAAACTGCTTTACCAAAACTTGTCTTAGATACCAGGATCCCTGTTAATCTGGCATTTGCAGCCTAGGGGAGAAAGTCACAGCCAAACAGGCTCAACCGACTATTTAATCTTAAAACATACAGTCTGGCCTAGCTGTCAAAACTGTTTTACCAAACCTTGTCTTAGATGCCTGGAGCCCCGCCAATCTGGCATGTGGAGCCTAGAGGAGCAAGTCAAAGCCAAACAGGCTCATCCGACTATATAATCCTAAAACATACAGCCTCACCTGGAAGTCAAAATTGCTTTACCGAAACTTGTCTCAGATACAAGGATCTCTGTTAATCTAGCACTTGCAGCCTAGGGTAGCAAGTCAAAGCCAAATAGTCTCACCCGACTATTAAATCTTAAAACATACAACCCCATCTGGCCGCCAAAACTGCTTTACCAAAACTTGTGTCAGATACCGGGAACCCTGTTAATCCAGCATTTGCATCCTAGGGGCGCAGTTCAAAGCCAAACAGGCTCACCCGACAATTTAATCATAAAACATACAGCCCCATCTGGCTGCCAAAACTGCTTTACCAGAACTTGTCATAGATACCAGGAGCCCTGTTAATCTAGCATTTGCAGCCTAGGGCAGCAAGTCAAAGCAAAATAGTCTCACCTGACTATTAAGTCTTAACACATTCAGCCTCACCTGTAACTCAAAATTGCCTTACCAAAACTTGTTTCAGATACCACGAACCCTGTTCATCCAGTATTTGCATCCTGGGGGCGCAAGTCAAAGTCAAACAGGCTGACCCGACTATTTAATCTTAAGACATACAGCCTCACCTGGAAGTCAAAATTGCTTTACCGAAACTTTTCTCAGATACAAGGATCCCTGTTAATCAATTTAATCTTAAAACAAACAGCCCCATCTGGCTGCCAAAACTGCTTTACCAAAACTTGTCTTAGATACCAGGGTCCCTGTTAATCTAGCATTTGCAGCCTAGGGGAGCAATTCAAAGCCAAACAGGCTCAACCGACTATTTAATCTTAAAACATACAGTCTGGCCTAGCTGTCAAAACTGTTTTACCAAACCTTGTCTTAGATGCCTGGAGCCCCGCCAATCTGTCATGTGGAGCCTAGAGGAGCAAGTCAAAGCCAAACAGGCTCATCCGACTATATAATCCTAAAACATACAGCCTCATCTGGAAGTCAAAATTGCTTGCCTAGCTCTCAAAACTGTATTACCAAACCTTGTCTTAGATTCCAGGAGCCCCGCAAATCTGGCATGTGGAGCCTAGGGGAGCAAGTCAAAGCCAAATAGCCTCACCCGACTATTAAGTCGTAAAACATTCAGCCTGACCTGGAACTCAAAATTGCCGTACCAAAACTTGTCTCAGAGACCAGGAACCTTATTAATCCAGCATTTGCATTCTAGGGACGCAAGTCAAAGCCAAACAGGCTCACCCGACTCTTTTATCTTAAAACATACAGTCTTGCCTAGCTCTCAAAACTGTTTTACCAAACCTTGTCTTAGATGCCTGGAGCCCCGCCAATCTGGCATGTGGAGCCTAGAGGAGCAAGTCAAAGCCAAACAGGCTCATCCGACTATATAATCCTAATACATACAGCCTCACCTGGAAGTCAAAATTGCTTTACCGAAACTTTTCTCAGATACAAGGATCCCTGTTAATCAATTTAATCTTAAGCACACAGCCCCATATGCCAGCCAAAACTGCTTTATTAAAACATGTCTTAGATACCATTAAGCCTGTTAATCTAGCATTTGCAGCCTAGGGGAGCAAGTCAAAGCAAAACAGACTCACCCGACTATTAAGTCTTAACACATTCAGCCTCACCTGGAACTCAAAATTGCCTTACCAAAACTTGTCTCAGAGACCAGGAACCTTATTAATGCAGCATTTGCATTCTAGGGACGCAAGTCAAAGCCAAACAGGCTCACCCGACTCTTTTATCTTAAAACATACAGTCTTGCCTAGCTCTCAAAACTGTTTTACCAAACCTTGTCTTAGATGCCTGGAGCCCCGCCAATCTGGCATGTGGAGCCTAGAGGAGCAAGTCAAAGCCAAACAGGCTCATCCGACTATATAATCCTAAAACATACAGCCTCACCTGGAAGTCAAAATTGCTTTACCGAAACTTTTCTCAGATACAAGGATCTCTGTTAATCTAGCACTTGCAGCCTAGGGTAGCAAGTCAATGCAAAATAGTCTCACCCGACTATTAAATATTAAAACATACAACCCCATCTGGCCGCCAAAACTGCTTTACCAAAACTTGTGTCAGATACCGGGAACCCTGTTAATCCAGCATTTGCATCCTAGGGGCGCAGTTCAAAGCCAAACAGGCTCACCCGACAATTTAATCATAAAACATACAGCCCCATCTGGCTGCCAAAACTGCTTTACCAAACCTTGTCTTAGATTCCAGGAGCCCCGCCAATCTGGCATGTGGAGCCTAGGGGAGCAAGTCAAAGCCAAATAGCCTCACCCGACTATTAAGTCGTAAAACATTCAGTCTGACCTGGAACTCAAAATTGCCGTACCAAAGCTTGTCTCAGATACCAGGAACCCTGTTAATCCAGTATTTGCATCCTGGGGGCGCAAGTCAAAGCCAAACAGGCTCACCCGACTATTTAATCTTAAAACATACAGCCTTACCTAGCTGTCAAAACTGTTTTACTTAAACTTTTTTTAGATTCCAGGAGCCCTGTTAATCTAGAATTTGCAGCTTGGGGGAGCAAGTCAAAGCCAAATAGCCTCACCCGACTATTAAGTCGTAAAACATTCAGCCTCACCTGGACCTCAAAATTGCCTTACCAAAACTTGTCTCAGATACCAGGAACCCTGTTAATCCAGCATTTGCATCCTAGGGGCGCAGGTCAAAGCCAAACAGGCTCATGCGACTATTTAATCCTAAAGCCTACAGCCTCCCCTGGAAGTCAAAATTGCTTTACCGAAACTTGTCTCAGATACAAGGATCCCTGATAATCTAGCATTTGCAGCCTAGTCTCACCCGACTATTAAATCTTAAAACATACAACCCCATCTGGCCGCCAAAACTGCTTTACCAAAACTTGTCTCAGATACAAGGATTCCAGATAATCTAGCATTTGCAGCCTAGCCTCACCCGACTATTAAATCTTAAAACATACAACCCCATCTGGCCGCCAAAACTTGTCTCAGATTCCAGGAGCCCCGCCAATCTGGCATGTGGAGCCTAGGGGAGAAATTCAAAGCCAAACAGGCTCATCCGACTATTTAATACTAGAACATACAGCCCCATCTGGCCGCCAAAACTGCTCTACCAAAACACTGCCAATCTGGCATTTGCAGCCTAGGGGATCAAGCCAAAGCCAATTAGTCTGACCTCATTATCCAATCTGAAAACACACAGTCCCATCTGGTTGCCAAAACTTCTTTACAAAAACATATATCAGATTCCAGGAGCCCCGCCAATCTGGCATCTGCCGCCTAGGGGAGCAAGTCAAAGCAAAATAGTCTCAACCGACTATTAAGTCTTAACACATTCAGCCTCACCTGGAACTCAAAATTGCCTTACAAAAACTTGTCTCAGATACCAGGAACCCTGTAAATCTAGTATTTGCATCCTGGGGCGCAAGTCAAATTCAAACAGTCTCACCCGACTCTTTAATCTTAAAACATACAGTCTTGCCTAGCTGTCAAAACTGTTTTACCAAACCTTGTCTTAGATTCCTAGAGCCCCGCCAATCTGGCATGTGTAGCCTAGGAGAGCAAGTCAAAGCCAAACAAGCTCATCCGACTATTGAATCCTAACACATACAGCCTCACCTGGAACTCAAAATTGCCTTACCAAAACTTGTCTCAGATACCAGGAACCCTGTAAATCCAGTATTTGCATCCTGGGGCGCAAGTCAATGCCAAACAGGCTCACCCGACTATTTAATCTTAAAACATACAGCCATACCTAGCTGTCAAAACTGTTCTACTTAAACTTTTTTTAGATTCCAGTAGCCCTGTTAATCTAGCATTTGCAGCCTAGGGGAGCAAGTCAAAGCAAAATATATTCACACGACTATTAAGTCTTAACACATTCAGCCTCACATGGAACTCAAAATTGCCTTACCAAAACTTGTCTCAGATACCAGGAACCCTGTTAATCCAGCATTTGCATCCTAGGGGCGCAAGTCAAAGCCAAACAGGCTCATCCGACTATTTAATCCTAAAACATACAGCCTCACCTGGAAGTCAAAATTGCTTTACCGAATATTTTCTCAGATGCAAGGATCCCTGATAATCTAGCATTTGCAGCCTAGTTTCACCCGACTATTAAATCTTAAAACATACAACCCCATCTGGCCGCCAAAACTGCTTTACCAAAACTTGTCTCAGATACAAGGATCCCTGATAATCTAGCATTTGCAGCCTAGTCTCACTCGACTATTAAATCTTTAAACATACAACCCCATCTGGCCGCCAAAACTTGTCTCAGATTCCAGGAGCCCCGCCAATCTGGCATGTGGAGCCTAGGGAAGAAATTCAAAGCCAAACAGGCTCATCCGACTATTTAATACTAAAACATTCAGCCCCATCTGGCCGCCAAAACTGCTCTACCAAAACACTGCCAATCTGACATTTGCAGCCTAGGGGATCAAGCCAAAGCCAATTAGGGTGACCTCATTATCCAATCTGAAAACACACAGTCCCATCTGGTTGCCAAAACTTCTTTACCAAAACATATATCAGATTCCAGGAGCCCCGCCAATGTGGCATGTGCCGCCTAGGGGCGCAAGTCAAAGCAAAATAGTGTCACCCGACTATTAAGTCTTAACACATTCAGCCTCACCTGGAACTCAAAATTGCCTTACCAAAACTTGTCTCAGATGCCAGGAACCAATCCAGCATTTGCCTCCTAGGGGCGCAAGTCAATGCCAAACAGGCTCACCCGACTATTTAATCTTAAAACATACAGTCTTGCCTAGGTGTCAAAACTGTTATACCAAACCTTGTCTTAGATTCCTGGAGCCCCGCCAATCTGGCATGTGTAGCCTAGGGGAGCAAGTCAAAGCCAAACAAGCTCATCCGACTATTGAATCCTAAAACATACAGCCTCACCTGGAACTCAAAATTGCCTTTCCAAAACTTGTCTCAGATACCAGGAACCCTGTTAATCCAGCATTTGCATCCTAGGGGCGCAAGACAAAGCCAAACAGGCTCACCCGACTATTTAATCTTAAAACATACAGCCTTACCTAGCTGTCAAAACTGTTTTACTAAAACTTTTTTTAGATTCCAGGAGCCCTGTTAATCTAGCATTTGCAGCATAGGGGAGCAAGTCAAAGCAAAATAGTCTCACCCGACTATTAAGTCTTAAAACATTCAGCCTCACCTGGAACTCAAAATTGCCTTACCAAAACTTGTCTCAGATACCAGGAAGCCTGTTAATCCAGCATTTGCATCCTAGGGGCGCAAGTCAAAGCCAAACAGGCTCACCCGACTCTTCAATCTTAAAACATACGGTCTTGCCTAGCTGTCTAAACGGTTTTACCAAACCTTGTCTTAGATTCCCGGAGCCCCGCCAATCTGGCATGTGGAGCCTAGGGGAGCAAGTCAAAGCCAAATAGTCTCACCCGACTATTAAGTCTTAAAAAATTCAGCCTCACCTGGAACTCAAAATTGCTTTAACAAAACTTGTCGTAGATACCAGGAACCCTGTTAATCCAGCATGTGCATCCTAGGGGCGCAAGTCAAAGACAAACAGGCTCACCCGACTCTTTAATCTTAAAACATACAGTCTTGCCTAGCTGTCTAAACGGTTTTACCAAACCTTGTCTTAGATTCCCGGAGCCCCGCCAATCTGGCATGTGGAGCCTAGGGGAGCAAGTCAAAGCCAAACAAGCTCATCCGACTATTTAATCCTAAAACATACAGCCTCACCTGGAAGTCAAAATTGCTTTAACGAAACTAGTCTCAGATACAAGGATCCCCGATAATCTAGCATTTGCAGTCTAGTCTCACCCGACTTTTAAATCTTAAAACATACAACCCCATTTGTCCGACAAAACTGCTTTACCAAAACTTGTCTCAGATACCAGGAGCCCTGTTTATCCAGCATTTGCATCCTGGGGGCGCAAGTCAAAGTCATACAGGCTCACCCTACAATTTAATCTTAAAACAAACAGCCCCGCCTGGCTGTCAAAACTGTTTTAATAAAACTTTTATTAGATTCCAGGAACTTTGCCAATCTGGCATGTGCGGCTAGGGAAGCAAGTCAAAGCCAAATAGTCTCACCCGACTATTAAGTCTTAAAACATACAGCCTCACCTGGAAGTCAAAATTGTCTTACCGAAACTTGTCTCAGATGCCAGGAACCCTGTTATTCCAGCATTTGCATCCTAAGGGAGCAAGTCAAAACCAAACAGGATCACCCGACCATTTAACCTTCAAACATGTAGCCTGACCTAGCTGTCAAAACTGTTTTACCAAGCCTTGTCTCAGATACCAGGAGACCTGCCAATCTGGCGTGTGCAGCCTAGGGGAGAAGTTCAAAGCCAACCAGGGCTCACCCGACAATTTAATCTTAAAACAAACAGCCCCATCTGGCTGCCAAAACTGCTTTACCAAAACTTGTCTTAGATACCAGGAGCGCTGTTAATCTGGCATTTGCAGCCTAGGGGAGCAAGTCAAAGCTAAATAGCCTCACCCGACTAATAAATCTTAAAACATATAGCCCCATCTGGCCGCCAAAACTTATTTACCAAAACTAGTCTCAGATACCAGGAACCCTGTTATTCCAGCATTTGCATCCTAGGGGCGCAAGTCAAAGCCAAACACACTCACTTGACTATTTAATCTTAAGACATACAACCTTACCTAGCTGTCAAAACTGTTTACCCAAACTTGTCTTAGATTCCACGAGCCCCGCCAATCTGGCACGTGCAGCCTAGGGAAGCAAGTCAAAGCCAAACAGGCTCACACGACTATTAAGTCTTAAAACATTCAGCCTCACCTGGAACTCAAAATTGCCTTACCAAAACTTGTCTCAGATACCAGGAACCCTGTTTATCCAGCATTTGCATCCGAGGAGCGCAAGTCAAAGCCAAACAGGCTCATCCGACTATTTAATCCTAAAACATACAGCCTCACCTGGAAGTCAAAATTGCTTTAACGAAACTTGTCTCAGATACAAGGATCTCTGTTAATCTAGCATTTGCAGCCTAGGGTAGCAAGTCAAAGCCAAATAGTCTTTTAAATCTTAAAACATACAACCCCATCTGGCCGCCAAAGCTGCTTTACCAAAACTTGTGTTAGATACCGGGAACCCTGTTAATCCAGCATTTGCATCGTAGGGGCACAGTTAAAAGCCAAAAATGCTCACCCGACAATTTAATCTTAAAACATACAGCCCCATCTGGCTGCCAAAACTGCTTTACCAAAACATCTATCAGGTTAGAGGAGCCCCGCCAATCTGGCATGTGCCGCCTAGGGGAGCAAGTCAAAGCCAAATAGCCTCACCGGACAATTAAATCTTAAAACATTCAGCCTCACCTGTAACTCAAAATTGCCTTACCAAAACTTGTCTCAGATACCAGATACCTGTTAATCCAGTATTTGCATCCTGGGGGCGCAAGACAAAGCCAAACAGGCTTACCCGACTATTTAATCTGAAAACATACAGTCTTGCCTAGCTGTCAAAACTGTTTTACCAAACCTTGTCTCAGTTACCAGGAGCCCTGCCAATCTGGCGTGTGCAGCCCAGGGGAGAAGTTCAGAGCCAAACAGGCTCACTCTACAATTTAATCTTAAAACAAACAGTCCCATCTGGCTGCCAAAGCTGCTTTATCAAGGCTTGTCATGGATACCAGTAGCCCTGTAAATCTAGCATTTGCAGCGTAAGGGAGCAAGTCAAAGCCAAATAGCCTCACCCGACTATTAAATCTTGAAGCATACAGCCCCATCTGGCCGCCAAAACTGCTTTACAAAAACTTGTGTCAGATACCAGGAAACCTGTTAATCCAGCATTTGCATCCTAGGGGTGCAGTTCAAAGCCAAAGAGGCTCACCCGACAATTTAATCTTAAAACATACAGCCCCATCTGGCTGCCAAAACTGCTTTACCAAAACTTGTCTTAGATACCTGGAGCCCTGTTAATCTAGCATTTGCCGCCTAGGGGAGCAAGTCAAAGCAAAATAGTCTCACCTGACTATTAAGTCTTAACACATTCAGCCTCACCTGTAACTCAAAATTGCCTTACCAAAACTTGTCTCAGATACCAGGAACCCTATTAATCCAGTATTTGCATCCTGGGGGCGCAAGTCAAAGTCAAACAGGCTCACCCGACTATTCAATCTTCAAACATGTAGCCAGAACTAGCTGTCAAAACTGTTTTACCAAAACTTTTTTTAGATTCCAGGAGCCCTGTTAATCTAGCATTTTCAGCCTAGGAGAGCAAGTCAAAGCAAAATAGTCTCACCTGACTTTTAAGTCCTTACACATTCAGCCTCACCTGTAACTCAAAATTGCCTTACCAAAACTTGTCTCAGATACCAGGACAATTTACAATTTTACCTTAAAGCAAACAGCCCCATCTGGCTGCCAAAACTGTTTTACCAAAACTTGTCTTAGATACCAGGAGACCTTTTAAACTGGCATTTGCAGACTAGGGGAGCAAGTCAAAGCCAAACAGGTTCAACCGACTATTTAATCCTAAAACTTACAGTCTTGCCTAGCTGTCAAAACTGTTTTACCAAACCTTGTCTTAGATGCCAGGAGCCCCGCCAATCTGGCATGTGGAGCCTAGGGGAGCAAGTCAAAGCCAAACAAGCTCATCCGACTATTTAATCCTAAAACATACAGCCTCACCTGGAAGTCAAAATTGCTTTAACGAAACTAGTCTCAGATACAAGGATCCCCGATAATCTAGCATTTGCAGTCTAGTCTCACCCGACTTTTAAATCTTAAAACATACAACCCCATTTGTCCGACAAAACTGCTTTACCAAAACTTGTCTCAGATACCAGGAGCCCTGTTTATCCAGCATTTGCATCCTGGGGGCGCAAGTCAAAGTCATACAGGCTCACCCTACAATTTAATCTTAAAACAAACAGCCCCGCCTGGCTATCAAAACTGTTTTAATAAAACTTTTATTAGATTCCAGGAACTTTGCCAATCTGGCATGTGCGGCTAGGGGAGCAAGTCAAAGCCAAATAGTCTCACCCGACTATTAAGTCTTAAAACATACAGCCTCACCTGGAAGTCAAAATTGTCTTACCGAAACTTGTCTCAGATGCCAGGAACCCTGTTATTCCAGCATTTGCATCCTAAGGGAGCAAGTCAAAACCAAACAGGATCACCCGACCATTTAACCTTCAAACATGTAGCCTGACCTAGCTGTCAAAACTGTTTTACCAAGCCTTGTCTCAGATACCAGGAGACCTGCCAATCTGGCGTGTGCAGCCTGGGGAGAAGTTCAAAGCCAACCAGGGCTCACCCGACAATTTAATCTTAAAACAAACAGCCCCATCTGGCTGCCAAAACTGCTTTACCAAAACTTGTCTTAGATACCAGGAGCGCTGTTAATCTGGCATTTGCAGCCTAGGGGAGCAAGTCAAAGCTAAATAGCCTCACCCGACTAATAAATCTTAAAACATATAGCCCCATCTGGCCGCCAAAACTTATTTACCAAAACTAGTCTCAGATACCAGGAACCCTGTTATTCCAGCATTTGCATCCTAGGGGCGCAAGTCAAAGCCAAACACACTCACTTGACTATTTAATCTTAAGACATACAACCTTACCTAGCTGTCAAAACTGTTTACCCAAACTTGTCTTAGATTCCACGAGCCCCGCCAATCTGGCACGTGCAGCCTAGGGAAGCAAGTCAAAGCCAAACAGGCTCACACGACTATTAAGTCTTAAAACATTCAGCCTCACCTGGAACTCAAAATTGCCTTACCAAAACTTGTCTCAGATACCAGGAACCCTGTTTATCCAGCATTTGCATCCGAGGAGCGCAAGTCAAAGCCAAACAGGCTCATCCGACTATTTAATCCTAAAACATACAGCCTCACCTGGAAGTCAAAATTGCTTTAACGAAATTTGTCTCAGATACAAGGATCTCTGTTAATCTAGCATTTGCAGCCTAGGGTAGCAAGTCAAAGCCAAATAGTCTTTTAAATCTTAAAACATACAACCCCATCTGGCCGCCAAAGCTGCTTTACCAAAACTTGTGTTAGATACCGGGAACCCTGTTAATCCAGCATTTGCATCGTAGGGGCACAGTTAAAAGCCAAAAATGCTCACCCGACAATTTAATCTTAAAACATACAGCCCCATCTGGCTGCCAAAACTGCTTTACCAAAACATCTATCAGGTTAGAGGAGCCCCGCCAATCTGGCATGTGCCGCCTAGGGGAGCAAGTCAAAGCCAAATAGCCTCACCGGACAATTAAATCTTAAAACATTCAGCCTCACCTGTAACTCAAAATTGCCTTACCAAAACTTGTCTCAGATACCAGATACCTGTTAATCCAGTATTTGCATCCTGGGGGCGCAAGACAAAGCCAAACAGGCTTACCCGACTATTTAATCTGAAAACATACAGTCTTGCCTAGCTGTCAAAACTGTTTTACCAAACCTTGTCTCAGTTACCAGGAGCCCTGCCAATCTGGCGTGTGCAGCCCAGGGGAGAAGTTCAGAGCCAAACAGGCTCACTCTACAATTTAATCTTAAAACAAACAGTCCCATCTGGCTGCCAAAGCTGCTTTATCAAGGCTTGTCATGGATATCAGTAGCCCTGTAAATCTAGCATTTGCAGCGTAAGGGAGCAAGTCAAAGCCAAATAGCCTCACCCGACTATTAAATCTTGAAGCATACAGCCCCATCTGGCCGCCAAAACTGCTTTACAAAAACTTGTGTCAGATACCAGGAAACCTGTTAATCCAGCATTTGCATCCTAGGGGTGCAGTTCAAAGCCAAAGAGGCTCACCCGACAATTTAATCTTAAAACATACAGCCCCATCTGGCTGCCAAAACTGCTTTACCAAAACTTGTCTTAGATACCTGGAGCCCTGTTAATCTAGCATTTGCCGCCTAGGGGAGCAAGTCAAAGCAAAATAGTCTCACCTGACTATTAAGTCTTAACACATTCAGCCTCACCTGTAACTCAAAATTGCCTTACCAAAACTTGTCTCAGATACCAGGAACCCTATTAATCCAGTATTTGCATCCTGGGGGCGCAAGTCAAAGTCAAACAGGCTCACCCGACTATTCAATCTTCAAACATGTAGCCAGAACTAGCTGTCAAAACTGTTTTACCAAAACTTTTTTTAGATTCCAGGAGCCCTGTTAATCTAGCATTTTCAGCCTAGGGGAGCAACTGACTTTTAAGTCCTAACACATTCAGCCTCACCTGTAACTCAAAATTGCCTTACCAAAACTTGTCTTAGATACCAGGAGACCTTTTAAACTGGCATTTGCAGACTAGGGGAGCAAGTCAAAGCCAAACAGGTTCAACCGACTATTTAATCCTAAAACTTACAGTCTTGCCTAGCTGTCAAAACAGTTTTACCAAAACTTGTCTTAGATGCCAGGAGCCCCGACAATCTGGCATGTGGAGCCTAGAGGAGCAAGTCAAAGCCAAACAGGCTCATCCAACTATTTAATCTTAAATTATACAGCCTCACCTGGAAGTCAAAATTACTTTACCGAAACTTGTCTCAGATACAAGGATCTCTGTTAATATAGCATTTGCAGCCTAGGCTAGCATGTCAAAGCCAAATAGTTACACCCACCTATTAAATCTTAAAACATGCAACCCCAACTGGCCGCCAAACAGCTTTACCAAAACTTGTGTCAGATACCAGGAACACTGTTAATCCAGCATTTGCATCCTAGGGGCGCAGTTCAAAGCCAAACAGGCTCACCCGACAATTTAATCTTAAAACATACAGCCCCATCTGGCTGCCAAAACTGCTTTTCCGAAACTTGTCTTAGATACCAGGAGCCCTGTTAATGTAGCATTTGCAGCGTAGGGGAGCACGTCAAAGCAAAATAATCTCACCTGACTATTAAGTCTTGTCTCAGATACCAGGAACCCTGTTAATCCAGTATTGGCATCCTGTGGGCGCAAGTCAAAGGCTAACAGGCTCACCCGACTATTTAATCTTAATACATGTAGCCTGACCTAGCTGACAAAACTGTTTTACCAAAACTTTTTTTAGATTCTAGGAGCCCCACCAATTTGGCATGTGCCGCCTAGGGGAGCAAGGCAAAGCCAAATAGCCTCACCCGACTATTAAGTCTTAAAACATTCAGCCTGACCTGGAACTCAAAACTGCGTTACTAAAACTTGTCTCAGATACCAGGAACCCTGGTAATCCAGCATTTGCATCCTAGGGGCGCAAGACAAGGCCAAACAGGCTCACCCGACTCTTTAATCTTAAAACATACGGTCTAGCCTAGCTGTCAAAACTGTTTTACCAAACCTTGTCTCAGTTACCAGGAGCCCTGCCAATCTGGCGTGTGCAGCCCGGGGGAGAAGTTCAAGGCCAAACAGGCTCATCCTACAATTTAATATTAAAACAAACAGCCCCATCTGGCTGCCAAAGCTGCTTTATCAAAACTTGTCATGGATACCAGGAGCCCTGTTAATCTAGCATTTGCAGCGTAGGGGAGCAAGTCAAAGCCAAATAGCCTCACCCGACTATTAAATCGTAAAACATACAGCCCCATCTGGCCGCCAAAACTGCTTTAACAAAACTTGTCTCAGATCCCAGGAACCCTGGGCTCACCCGACTATTTAATCTTAAAACATACAGTCTTGCCTAGCTGTCAAAACTGTTTTACCAAACCTTGTCTCAGTTACAAGGAGCCCCACCAATCTCTGTTAATCTAGCATTTGCTGCCTAGGGGCGCAAGACAAAGCCAAATAGTCTCACCCGACTATTTAATCCTCAAACATACAGCCTTACCTAGCTGTCAAAACTGTTCTACTAAAACTTTTTTTAGATTCCAGGAGCCCTGTTAATCTAGCATTTGCAGCCTAGGGGCGCAAGTCAAAGCAAATTAGTCTCACCCGACTATTAAGTCTTAACACATTCAGCCCCACCTGGAACTCAAAATTGCCTTACCAAAACTTGTCTCAGATACCAGGAACCCTGTTAATCCAGCATTTGCATCCTAGGGGCGCAAGTCAAAGCCAAACAGGCTCACCCGACTCTTTAATCTTAAAACATACGGTCTTGCCTAGCTGTCAAAACTGTTTTACTTTAACTTTTTTTAGATTCCAGAAACCCTGTTAATCTAGCATTTGCAGCGTAGGGGAGCAAGTCAAAGCAAATTAGTCTCACCCGCTTATTAAGTCTTAAAAAATTCAGCCTCACCTGGAAGTCAAAATTGCCTTACCAAAGCTTGTCTCAGACACCAGGAACCCTGTTAATCCAGCATTTGCATCCTAGGGGCGGAAGTCAAAGCCAAACAGGCTCATCCGACTATTTAATCCTAAAAAAATCAACCTCACCTGGAAGTCAAAATTGCTTTACCAAAGCTTGTCTCAGACACCAGGAACCCTGTTAATCCAGCATTTGCATCCTAGGGGCGCAAGTCAAAGCCAAACTGGCTCACCTGACTCTTTAATCTTAAAACATACAGTCTTGCTTAGCTCTCAAAACTGTTTTACCAAACCTTGTCTTAGATTCCAGGAGCCCAGCCAATCTGGCATGTGGAGCCTTGGGTAGAAATTCAAAGCCAAACAGGCTCATCCGACTATTTAATCCTAAAACATACAGCCTCACCTGGAAGTCAAAACTGCTTTACTGAAACTTGTCTCAGATACAAGGATCCCTGATAATCTAGCATTTGCATCCTAGGGGCGCAAGTCAAAGCCAAATAGGCTCATCCGACTATTTAATCCTTAAACATACAGCCTCAACTGGAAGTCAAAATTGCTTAATGAAACTTGTTTCAGATACAAGGATCCCTGTTAATCAACTTTATCTTTAAACAAACAGCCCCATCTGGCTGCCAAAGCTGCTTTATCAAAACTTGTCATGGATACCAGGAGCCCTGTTAATCTAGCATTTGCAGCGTATGGGAGCAAGTCAAAGCCAAATAGCCTCACCTGACTATTAAATCTTAAAACATACAGCCCCATCTGGCCGCCAAAACTGCTTTAACAAAACTTGTCTCAGATACCAGGAACCCTGGGCTCACCCGACTCTTTAATCTTTAAAAATACAGTCTTGCCTAGCTCTCAAAACAGTTTCCAAACCTTGTCTCAGTTACCAGGAGCCCTGCCAATCTGGCGTGTGCCGCCTAGGGGACCAAGTCAAAGCCAAATAGACTCACCCGACTATTAAGTCTTAACACATTCAGCCTCACCAGGAACTCAAAATTGCCTTACCAAAACTTGTCTCAGATACCAGGAACCCTGTCAATCCAGCATTTGCATCCTAAGCAAAGCCAAACAGGCTCACCCGACTCTTTAATCTTAAAATATACGGTCTTGCCCAGCTGTCAAAACTGTTTTTCCAAACCTTGTCTTAGATTCCAGGAGCCCCGCCAATCTGGCATGTGCCGCCCGACAATTTAATGTTAAAACATACAGCCCCATCTGGCTGCCAAAACTGCTTTACCAAAACTTGTCTTAGATACCAGGAGCCCAGTGAAACTAGCATTTGCAGCCTAGGGGAGCAGGTCAAAGCAAAATAGTCTCAACTGCCTATTAAGTCTTAACACATTCAGCTTCACCTGGAACTCAAAATTGCCTTACCAAAACTTGTCTCAGATACCAGGAACCCTCTGAATCCAGCATTTGCATCCTAGGGGCGCAAGTCAAAGCCAAACTGGCTCGCCTGACTCTTTAATCTTAAAACATACAGTCTTGCCTAGCTCTCAAAACTGTTTTACCAAACCTTGTCTTAGATTCCAGGAGCCCCGCCAATCTGGCATGTGGAGCCTAGGGGAGAAATTCAAAGCCAAACAGGCTCCTCCGACTATTTAATCCTAAAACATACAGCCTCACCTGGAAGTCAAAACTGCTTTACCGAAACTTGTCTCAGATACAAGGATCCCTGATAATCTAGCATTTGCAGCCTAGTCTCACACGACTTTTAAATCTTAAAACATACAACCCCATCTGGCCGCCAAAACTGCTTTACCAAAACCTGTCTCAGATAACAGGAGCCCTGCCAATCTGGCATGTGCAGCCTAGGGGAGCAGGTCAAAGCAAAACAGGCTCACCCCACTATTTAATACTGAAAC
The DNA here is from genome assembly GCA_037075305.1 of Drosophila kanekoi. Classification (NCBI taxonomy): domain Eukaryota; kingdom Metazoa; phylum Arthropoda; class Insecta; order Diptera; family Drosophilidae; genus Drosophila; species Drosophila kanekoi. The sequence goes on from JBAMCE010000663.1 coordinate 113,777, forward strand.
ATGCAGCCCCATCATGCCGCCAAATCTGCTCTACCAAAACACTGCCAATCTGGCATTTGCAGCCTAGGGGATCAAGTCAAAGCCAATTAGTCTGACCTCATTATCCAATCTGAAAACACACAGTCCCATCTGGTTGCCAAAACTGCTTCACCAAAACATGTATCAGATTCCAGGAGCCCATCCGACTATTTAATCCTAAAACATTCAGCCTCACCTGGAAGTCAAAATTGCTTTACCGACTAATAAGTCTTAAGACATACAGCCTCACCTGCAAGTCAAAATTGCTTTACCGAAACTTATCTCGGATGCCAGGAACCTTGTTATTCCAGCATTTGCAAACCTTGTCTAAGATACCAGGAGCCCTGATAATCTAGCATTTGCAGCCTAGGGGAGCAAGTCAAAGCAAAATAGACTCACCCGACTATTAAGTCTTAACACATTCAGCCTCACCTGGAACTCAAAATTGCCTTACCAAAACTTGTCTCAGATACCAGGAACCTTATTAACCCAGCATTTGCATCCTAGGGGCGCAAGTCAAAGCCAAACTGGCTCACCTGACTCTTTAATCTTAAAACATACAGTCTTGCCTAGCTGTCAAAACTGTTTTACCAAACCTTGTCTTAGATTCCAGGAGCCCCGCAAATCTGGCATGTGGAGCCTAGGGGAGAAATTCAAAGCCAAACAGGCTCATCCGACTATTTAATCCTAAAACATACAGCCTCACCTGGAAGTCAAAACTGCTTTACCGAAACTTGCCTCAGATACAAGGATCCCTGATAATCTAGCATTTGCATCCTAGGGGCGCAAATCAAAGCCAAACAGGCTCATCCGCCTATTTAATCCTAAAACATACAGCCTCAACTGGAAGTCAAAATTGCTTTACCGAAACTTGTCTCAGATACAAGGATCCCTGTTAATCAATTTAATCTTAAAACAAACAGCCCCATCTGGCTGTCAAAGCTGCTTTATCAAAACTTGTCATGGATACCAGGAGGCCTGTTAATCTAGCATTTGCAGCGTATGGGAGCAAGTCAAAGCCAAATAGCCTCACCCGACTATTAAATCTTAAAACGTACAGCCCTATCTGGCCGCCAAAACTGCTTTAACAAATCTTGTCTCAGGAACCCTGGGCTCACCCGACTCTTTAATCTTAAAACATACAGTCTTGCCTAGCTCTCAAAACTCTCAGTTACCAGGAGCCCTGCCAATCTGGCGTGTGCAGCCTAGGGGAGAAGTTCAAAGCCAAACAGGCTCATCCTACAATTTAATCTTAAAACAAACAGCCCCATCTGTCTGCAAAATCTGCTTTATCAAAACTTGTCATGGATACCAGGGGGCCTATTAATCTAGCATTTGCAGCGTAGAGGAGCAAGTCAAAGCCAAATAGCCTCACCCGACTACTAAGACTTAAAACATTCAGCCGTATCTGGAACTCAAAATTGCCTTACCAAAACTTGTCTCAGATACCAGGAACCCTGTTAATCCAGCATTTGCATCCTAGGGGCGCAATACAAAGCCAAACAGGCTCACCCGACTCTTTAATCTTAAAACATACGGTCTTGCCCAGCTGGCAAAACTGTTTTACCAAACCTTGTCTTAGTTACCTGGAGCCCCGCCAATCTGGCATGTGGAGCCTAGGGGAGAAATTCAAAGCCAAACAGGCTCCTCCGACTATTTAATCCTAAAACATACAGCCTCACCTGGAAGTCAAAACTGCTTTATCGAAACTTGTCTCAGATACAAGGATCCCTGATAATCTAGAATTTGCAGCCTAGTCTCACCCGACTATTAAATCTTAAAACATACAACCCCATCTCGCCGCCGAAACTGCTTTACCAAAACTTGTCTCAGATTCCAGGAGCCCTGCCAATCTGGCATGTGCAGCCTAGGGGAGCAGGTCAAAGCAAAACAGGCTCACCCGACTATTTAATACTAAAACATACAGCCCCATCTGGCCGCCAAAACTGCTCTACCAAAACCCTGCCAATTTGGCATTTGCAGCCTAGGGGATTAAGTCAAAGCCAATTAGTCTGACCTCATTATCCAATCTGAAAACACACAGTCCCATCTGGTTTCCAAAACTGCTTTACCAAAACATATATCAGATTCCAGGAGCCCCGCCAATCTGGCATGTGCCGCCTAGGTGAGCAAGTCAAAGCCAAATTGACTCTCCCGACTATTAAGCCTTAACACATTCAGCCTCACCTGGAACTCAAAATTGCCTTACCAAAACTTGTCTCAGATACCAGGAACCAATCCAGCACTTGCATCATAGGGGCGCAAGTCAAAGCCAAACAGGCTCACCCGACTATTTAATCTTAAAACATACAGCCTTACCTAGCTGTCAAAACTGTTTTACTAAAACTTTTTTTAGATTCCAGGAGCCCTGTTATTCTAGCATTTGCAGACTTGGTGAGCAAGTCAAAGCCAAATAGTCTCACCTGACTTTTAAGTCTTAACACATTCAGCCTCACCTGTAACTCAAAATTGCCTTACCAAAACTTGTCTCAGATACCAGGACAATTTACAATTTAATCTTAAAACAAACAGCCCCATCTGGCTGCCAAAACTGCTTTACCAAAACTTGTCATAGACACCAATAGACCTTTTAATCTGGCATTTGCAGCCTAGGGTAGCAAGTCAAAGCCACATAGTCTCACCCGACTATTAAATCTTAAACTGCTTTACCAAAACTTGTGTCAGATACCAGGAACCCTGTTAATCCAGCATTTGCATCCTAGAGGCGCAGTTCAAAGCCAAACAGGCTCACCCGACAATTTAATCTTAAAACATACAGCCCCATCTGGCTGCCAAAACTGCTTTACCAAAACTTGTCTTAGATACCAGGAGCCCTGTTAATCTAGCATTTGCAGCCTAGGGGAGCAAGTCAAAGCAAAAAAGTCTCACCTGACTATTAAGTCTTAACACATTCAGCCTCACCTCTAACTCAAAATTGCCTTACCAAAACTTGTCTCAGATACCAGGAACTCTGTTAATCCAGTATTTGCATCCTGGGGGCGCAAGTCAAAGTCAAACAGGCTCACCCGACTATTTAATCTTAAAACATACAGCCCCATCTGGCTGCCAAAACTGCTTTACCAAAACTTGTCTTAGAAACCAGGAGCCCTGTTAATCTAGCATTTGCAGCCTAGGGTAGCAAGTCAAAGCCAAATAGTTTCACCCGACTATTAAATCTTAAACTGCTTTACCAAAACTTGTGTCAGATACCAGGAACCCTGTTAATCCAGCATTTGCATCCTAGAGGCGCAGTTTAAAGCCAAACAGGATCACCCGACAATTTAATCTTAAAACATACTGCCCCATCTGGCTGCTAAAGCCACCTGGAAGTCAAAATTGCTTTACCGAAACTTGTCTCAGATACAAGGATCTCTGTTAAATAGCATTTGCAGCCTAGGGTAGCAAGTCAAAGCAAGTCAAATACAACCCCAACTGGCCGCCAAACTTATTTACCAAAACTTGTGTCAGATACCAGGAACCATGTTAATCCAGCATTTGCATTCTAGGGGCGCAGTTCAAAGCCAAACAGGCTCACCCGACAATTTAATCTTAAAACATACAGCCCCATCTGGCTGCCAAAACTGCTTTTCCGAAACTTGTCTTAGATACCAGGAGCCCTGTTAATGTAGCATTTGCAGCGTAGGGGAGCAAGTCAAAGCAAAATAGTCTCACCTGACTATTAAGTCTTAACACATTCAGCCTCACCTGTAACTCAAAATTGCCTTACAAAAACTTGTCTCAGATACCAGGAACCCTGTTAATCCAGTATTGGCATCCTGTGGGCTCAAGTCAAAGGCTAACAGGCTCACCCGACTATTTAATCTTAATACATGTAGCCTGACCTAGCTGACAAAACTGTTTTACCAAAGCTTTTTTTAGATTCTAGGAGCCCCACCAATTTGGCATGTGCCGCCTAGGGGAGCAAGGCAAAGCCAAATAGCCTCACCCGACTATTAAGTCTTAAAACATTCAGCCTGACCTGGAACTCAAAACTGCGTTACTAAAACTTGTCTCAGATACCAGGAACCCTGTTAATCCAGCATTTGCATCCAAGGGGCGCAAGACAAGGCCAAACAGGCTCACCCGACTCTTTAATCTTAAAACATACGGTCTAGCCTAGCTGTTAAAACTGTTTTACCAAACCTTGTCTCAGTTACCAGGAGCCCTGCCAATCTGGCGTGTGCAGCCCGGGGGAGAAGTTCAAAGCCAAACAGGCTCATCCTACAATTTAATCTTAAAACAAACAGCCCCATCTGGCTGCCAAAGCTGCTTTATCAAAACTTGTCATGGATACCAGGAGCCCTGTTAATCTAGCATTTGCAGCGTAGGGGAGCAAGGCAAAGCCAAATAGCCTCACCCGACTATTAAGTCTTAAAACATTCAGCCTGACCTGGAACTCAAAACTGCGTTACTAAAACTTGTCTCAGATACCAGGAACCCTGTTAATCCAGCATTTGCATCCAAGGGGCGCAAGACAAGGCCAAACAGGCTCACCCGACTCTTTAATCTTAAAACATACGGTCTAGCCTAGCTGTCAAAACTGTTTTACCAAACCTTGTCTCAGTTACCAGGAGCCCTGCCAATCTGGCGTGTGCAGCCCGGGGGAGAAGTTCAAAGCCAAACAGGCTCATCCTACAATTTAATCGTAAAACATACAGCCCCATCTGGCCGCCAAAACTGCTTTAACAAAACTTGTCTCAGATCCCAGGAACCCTGGGCTCACCCGACTATTTAATCTTAAAACATACAGTCTTGCCTAGCTGTCAAAACTGTTTTACCAAACCTTGTCTCAGTAACAAGGAGCCCCACCAATCTCTGTTAATCTAGCATTTGCAGCCTAGGGGAGCAAGACAAAGCCAAATAGTCTCACCCGACTATTTAATCCTCAAACATACAGCCTTACCTAGCTGTCAAAACTGTTTTACTAAAACTTTTTTTAGATTCCAGGAGCCCTGTTAATCTAGCATTTGCAGCCCTAGGGGAGCAAGTCAAAGCAAATTAGTCTCACCCGACTATTAAGTCTTAACACATTCAGCCCCACCTGGAACTCAAAATTGCCTTACCAAAACTTGTCTCAGATACCAGGAACCCTGTTAATCCAGCATTTGCATCCTAGGGGCGCAAGTCAAAGCCAAACAGGCTCACCCGACTCTTTAATCTTAAAACATACGGTCTAGCCTAGCTGTCAAAACTGTTTTACTTTAACTTTTTTTAGATTCCAGAAACCCTGTTAATCTAGCATTTGCAGCGTAGGGGAGCAAGTCAAAGCAAATTAGTCTCACCCGCTTATTAAGTCTTAAAAAATTCAGCCTCACCTGGAAGTCAAAATTGCCTTACCAAAGCTTGTCTCAGACACCAGGAACCCTGTTAATCCAGCATTTGCATCCTAGGGGCGGAAGTCAAAGCCAAACAGGCTCATCCGACTATTTAATCCTAAAAAATTCAACCTCACCTGGAAGTCAAAATTGCTTTACCAAAGCTTGTCTCAGACACCAGGAACCCTGTTAATCCAGCATTTGCATCCTAGGGGCGCAAGTCAAAGCCAAACTGGCTCACCTGACTCTTTAATCTTAAAACATACAGTCTTGCTTAGCTCTCAAAACCTTTTTACCAAACCTTGTCTTAGATTCCAGGAGCCCAGCCAATCTGGCATGTGGAGCCTTGGGGAGAAATTCAAAGCCAAACAGGCTCATCCGACTATTTAATCCTAAAACATACAGCCTCACCTGGAAGTCAAAACTGCTTTACTGAAACTTGTCTCAGATACAAGGATCCCTGATAATCTAGCATTTGCATCCTAGGGGCGCAAGTCAAAGCCAAATAGGCTCATCAGACTATTTAATCCTTAAACATGCAGCCTCAACTGGAAGTCAAAATTGCTTTACCGAAACTTGTTTCAGATACAAGGATCCCTGTTAATCAATTTAATCTTTAAACAAACAGCCCCATCTGGCTGCCAAAGCTGCTTTATCAAAACTTGTCATGGATACCAGGAGCCCTGTTAATCTAGCATTTGCAGCGTATGGGAGCAAGTCAAAGCCAAATAGCCTCACCTGACTATTAAATCTTAAAACATACAGCCCCATCTGGCCGCCAAAACTGCTTTAACAAACCTTGTCTCAGATACCAGGAACCCTGGGCTCACCCGACTCTTTAATCTTTAAAAATACAGTCTTGCCTAGCTCTCAAAACAGTTTTACCAAACCTTGTCTCAGTTACCAGGAGCCCTGCCAATCTGGCGTGTGCCGCCTAGGGGAGCAAGTCAAAGCCAAATAGACTCACCCGACTATTAAGTCTTAACACATTCAGCCTCACCTGGAACTCAAAATTGCCTTACCAAAACTTGTCTCAGATACCAGGAACCCTGTCAATCCAGCATTTGCATCCTAAGCAAAGCCAAACAGGCTCACCCGACTCTTTAATCTTAAAACATACGGTCTTGCCCAGCTGTCAAAACTGTTTTACCAAACCTTGTCTTAGATTCCAGGAGCCCCGCCAATCTGGCATGTGCCGCCCGACAATTTAATGTTAAAACATACAGCCCCATCTGGCTGCCAAAACTGCTTTACCAAAACTTGTCTTAGATACCAGGAGCCCAGTGAAACTAGCATTTGCAGCCTAGGGGAGCAGGTCAAAGCAAAATAGTCTCACCTGCCTATTAAGTCTTAACACGTTCAGCTTCACCTGGAACTCAAAATTGCCTTACCAAAACTTGTCTCAGATACCAGGAACCCTCTTAATCTAGCATTTGCATCCTAGGGGCGCAAGTCAAAGCCAAACTGGCTCACCTGACTCTTTAATCTTAAAACATACAGGCTTGCTTAGCTCTCAAAACCTTTTTACCAAACCTTGTCTTAGATTCCAGGAGCCCAGCCAATCTGGCATGTGGAGCCTAGGGGAGCAGGTCAAAGCAAAACAGGCTCACCCCACTATTTAATACTGAAACATGCAGCCCCATCATGCCGCCAAATCTGCTCTACCAAAACACTGCCAATCTGGCATTTGCAGCCTAGGGGATCAAGTCAAAGCCAATTAGTCTGACCTCATTATCCAATCTGAAAACACACAGTCCCATCTGGTTTCCAAAACTGCTTTACCAAAACATATATCAGATTCCAGGAGCCCCGCCAATCTGGCATGTGCCGCCAAGGGGAGCAAGTCAAAGCAAAATAGTCTCACCCGACTATTAAGTCTTAACACATTCAGCCTCACCTGTAACTCAAAATTGCCTTACCAAAACTTGTCTCAGATACCAGGAACCTTATTAATCCAGTATTTGCATCCTGGGGGCGCAAGTCAAAGCCAAACAGGCTCACCCGACTATTTAATCTTAAAACATACAGCCTTACCTAGCTGTCAAAACTGTTATACTAAAACTTTTTTTAGATTCCAGGAGCCCTGTTAATCTAGCATATGCAGCCTAGGGGACCAAGTCAACGCAAACTAGTCTCACCCGACTATTAAGTCTAAACACATTCAGCCTCACCTGGAACTCAAAATTGCCTTACCAAAACTTGTCTCAGATACCAGGAACCCTATTAATCCAGTATTTGCATCCTGGGGGCGCAAGTCAAAGCCAAACAGGCTAGACCGACTATTTAATCTTAAAACATAGAGTCTTGCCCAGCTGTCAAAACTGTTTTACCAAACCTTGTCTTAGATTCCAGGAACCAAGCCAATCTGGCATGTGGAGCCTACGGGAGCAACTCAAAGCCAAACAGGCTCACCCGATAAATTAATCTTAAAACATACAGACTTACGTAGTTGCCAAAGCTTCTTTACCAAAACTTGTCTCAGATACCAGGAGCCCTGTTAATCTAGCATTTGCAGCCTAGGGGAGCAAGTCAAAGCCAAATAGACTCACCCGTCTATTAAGTCTTAACACATTCAGCCTCACCTGGAACTCAAAATTGCCTTACCAAAACTTGTCTCAGATACCAGGAACCCTGTCAATCCAGCATTTGCATCCTAAGCAAAGCCAAACAGGCTCACCCGACTCTTTAATCTTAAAACATACGGTCTTGCCCAGCTGTCAAAACTGTTTTACCAAACCTTGTCTTAGATTCCAGGAGCCCCGCCAATCTGGCATGTGCCGCCCGACAATTTAATGTTAAAACATACAGCCCCATCTGGCTGCCAAAACTGCTTTACCAAAACTTGTCTTAGATACCAGGAGCCCAGTGAAACTAGCATTTGCAGCCTAGGGGAGCAGGTCAAAGCAAAATAGTCTCACCTGCCTATTAAGTCTTAACACATTCAGCTTCACCTGGAACTCAAAATTGCCTTACCAAAACTTGTCTCAGATACCAGGAACCCTCTTAATCCAGCATTTGCATCCTAGGGGCGCAAGTCAAAGCCAAACAGGCTCACCTGACTCTTTAATCTTAAAACATACAGTCTTGCCTAGCTCTCAAAACTGTTTTACCAAACCTTGTCTTAGATTCCAGGAGCCCCGCCAATCTGGCATGTGGAGCCTAGGGGAGAAATTCAAAGCCAAACAGGCTCCTCCGACTATTTAATCCTAAAACATACAGCCTCACCTGGAAGTCAAAACTGCTTTACCGAAACTTGTCTCAGATACAAGGATCCCTGATAATCTAGCATTTGCAGCCTAGTCTCACACGACTATTAAATCTTAAAACATACAACCCCATCTGGCCGCCAAAACTGCTTTACCAAAACCTGTCTCAGATAACAGGAGCCCCGCCAATCTGGCATGTGCAGCCTAGGGGAGCAGGTCAAAGCAAAACAGGCTCACCCCACTATTTAATACTGAAACATACAGCCCCATCATGCCGCCAAATCTGCTCTACCAAAACACTGCCAATCTGGCATTTGCAGCCTAGGGGATCAATTCAAAGCCAATTAGTCTGACCTCATTATCCAATCTGAAAACACACAGTCCCATCTGGTTGCCAAAACTGCTTCACCAAAACATGTATCAGATTCCAGGAGCCCATCCGACTATTTAATCCTAAAACATTCAGCCTCACCTGGAAGTCAAAATTGCTTTACCGACTAATAAGTCTTAAGACATACAGCCTCACCTGCAAGTCAAAATTGCTTTACCGAAACTTGTCTCAGATGCCAGGAACCTTGTTATTCCAGCATTTGCAAACCTTGTCTAAGATTCCAGGAGCCCCGCCAATCTCGCATGTGGAGCCTAGAGGAGCAAGTCAAAGCCAAATAGGCTCACCCGACTATTTTACCTTCAAACGACAATTTAAACTTAAAACAAATAGCCCCATCTGGCTGCCAGAACTGCTTTACCAAAACATGTCTTAGATACCAGGAGCCCTGTTAATCTAGCATTTGCAGCCTAGGGGAGCAAGTCAAAGCAAAATAGACTCACCCGTCTATTAAGTCTTAACACATTCAGCCTCACCTGGAACTCAAAATTGCCTTACCAAAACTTGTCTCAGATACCAGGAACCTTATTAACCCAGCATTTGCATCCTAGGGGCGCAAGTCAAAGCCAAACTGGCTCACCTGACTCTTTAATCTTAAAACATACAGTCTTGCCTAGCTGTCAAAACTGTTTTACCAAACCTTGTCTTAGATTCCAGGAGCCCCGCAAATCTGGCATGTGGAGCCTAGGGGAGAAATTCAAAGCCAAACAGGCTCATCCGACTATTTAATCCTAAAACATACAGCCTCACCTGGAAGTCAAAACTGCTTTACCGAAACTTGCCTCAGATACAAGGATCCCTGATAATCTAGCATTTGCATCCTAGGGGCGCAAATCAAAGCCAAACAGGCTCATCCGACTATTTAATCCTAAAACATACAGCCTCAACTGGAAGTCAAAATTGCTTTACCGAAACTTGTCTCAGATACAAGGATCCCTGTTAATCAATTTAATCTTAAAACAAACAGCCCCATCTGGCTGCCAAAGCTGCTTTATCAAAACTTGTCATGGATACCAGGAGGCCTGTTAATCTAGCATTTGCAGCGTATGGGAGCAAGTCAAAGCCAAATAGCCTCACCCGACTATTAAATCTTAAAACGTACAGCCCTATCTGGCCGCCAAAACTGCTTTAACAAAACTTGTCTCAGGAACCCTGGGCTCACCCGACTCTTTAATCTTAAAACATACAGTCTTGCCTAGCTCTCAAAACTCTCAGTTACCAGGAGCCCTGCCAATCTGGCGTGTGCAGCCTAGGGGAGAAGTTCAAAGCCAAACAGGCTCATCCTACAATTTAATCTTAAAACAAACAGCCCCATCTGTCTGCAAAAGCTGCTTTATCAAAACTTGTCATGGATACCAGGGGGCCTTATCATCTAGCATTTGCAGCGTAGAGGAGCAAGTCAAAGCCAAATAGCCTCACCCGACTACTAAGTCTTAAAACATTCAGCCGTATCTGGAACTCAAAATTGCCTTACCAAAACTTGTCTCAGATACCAGGAACCTTGTTAATCCAGCATTTGCATCCTAGGGGCGCAATACAAAGCCAAACAGGCTCACCCGACTCTTTAATCTTAAAACATACGGTCTTGCCCAGCTGTCAAAACTGTTTTACCAAACCTTGTCTTAGATTCCAGGAGCCCCGCCAATCTGGCATGTGCCGCCTAGGGGAGCAAGTCAAAGCCAAATAGACTCACCCGACTATTAAGTCTTAACACATTCAGCCTCACCTGGAACTCAAAATTGCCTTACCAAAACTTGTCTCAGATACCAGGAACCAATCCAGCATTTGCATCATAGGGGCGCAAGTCAAAGCCAAACAGGCTCACCCGACTATTTAATCTTAAAACATACAGCCTTACCTAGCTGTCAAAACTGTTTTACTAAAACTTTTTTAGATTCCAGGAGCCCTGTTATTCTAGCATTTGCAGCCTAGGTGAGCAATTTAAAGCAAAATAGACTCACCCGACTATTAAGTCTTAACACATTCAGCCTCACCTGGAACTCAAAATTGCCTTACCAAAACTTGTCTCAGATACCAGGAACCAATCCAGCATTTGCATCATAGGGGCGCAAGTCAAAGCCAAACAGGCTCACCCGACTATTTAATCTTAAAACATACAGCCTTACCTAGCTGTCAAAACTGTTTTACTAAAACTTTTTTAGATTCCAGGAGCCCTGTTAATCTAGCATTTGCAGCCTGGGATAGCAATTCAAAGCCAAATAGACTCACCCGACTATTAAGTCTTAACACATTCAGCCTCACCTGGAACTCAAAATTGCGTTACTAAAACTTGTCTCAGATACCAGGAACCTTATTAATCCAGCATTTGCATCGTAGGGGCGCAAGTCAAAGCCAAACAGGCTCACCCGACTCTTTAATCTTAAAACATACAGTCTTGCCTAGCTCTCAAAACTGTTTTACCAAACCTTGTCTTAGATTCCTGGAGCCCCGCCAATCTGGCATGTGGAGCCTAGGGGAGAAATTCAAAGCCAAACAGGCTCATCCGACTATTTAATCCTAAAACATACAGCCTCAAAGGAAGTCAAAACTGCTTTACCGAAACTTGTCTCAGATACAAGGATCCCAGATAATCTAGCATTTGCATCCTGGGGGCGCAAGTCAAAGCCAAATAGTCTCACCCGACTATTTAATCTTAAAACATACAGCCTTACCTAGCTGTCAAAACTGTTTTACTAAAACTTTTTTAGATTCCAGGAGCCCTGTTAATCTAGCATTTGCAGCCTAGGGGAGCAAGTCAAAGCAAAATAGTCTCACCCGACTATTAAGTCTTAACACATTCAGCCTCACCTGGAACTCAAAATTGCGTTACTAAAACTTGTCTCAGATATCAGGAACCTTATTAATCCAGCATTTGCATCGTAGGGGCGCAAGTCAAAGCCAAACAGGCTCACCCGACTCTTTAATCTTAAAACATACAGCCTTGCCTAGCTGTCAAAACTGTTTTACTAAAACTTTTTTTAGATTCCAGGAGCCCTGTTATTCTAGCATTTGCAGCCTTGGTGAGCAAGTCAAAGCAAAATAGACTCACCCGACCATTAAGTCTTAACACACTCAGCCTCACCTGGAACTCAAAATTGCCTTACCAAAACTTGTCTCAGATACCAGGAACCAATCCAGCATTTGCATCATAGGGGCGCAAGTCAAAGCCAAACAGGCTCACCCGACTATTTAATCTTAAAACACACAGCCTTACCTAGCTGTCAAAACTGTTTTACTAAAACTTTTTTTAGATTCCAGGCGCCCTGTTATTCTAGCATTTGCAGCCTGGCTGAGCAAGTCAAAGCCAAATAGACTCACCCGACTATTAAGTCTTAACACATTCAGCCTCACCTGGAACTCAAAATTGCGTTACTAAAACTTGTCTCAGATACCAGGAACCTTATTAATCCAGCATTTGCATCGTAGGGGCGCAAGTCAAAGCCAAACAGGCTCACCCGACTCTTTAATCTTAAAACATACAGTCTTGCCTAGCTCTCAAAACTGTTTTACCAAACCTTGTCTTAGATTCCTGGAGCCCCGCCAATCTGGCATGTGGATCCTAGGGGAGAAATTCAAAGCCAAACAGGCTCATCCGACTATTTAATCCTAAAACATACAGCCTCACCTGGAAGTCAAAATTGCTTTACCGAAACTTGTCTCAGATACAAGGATCCCAGATAATCTAGCATTTGCATCCTGGGGGCGCAAGTCAAAGCCAAATAGTCTCACCCGACTATTTAATCTTAAAACATACAGCCTTACCTAGCTGTCAAAACTGTTTTACTAAAACTTTTTTTTAGATTCCAGGAGCCCTGTTAATCTAGCATTTGCAGCCTAGGGGACCAAGTCAGAGCAAAATAGTCTCACCCGACTATTAAGTCTTAACATATTCAGCCTCACCTGGAACTCAAAATTGCGTTACTAAAACTTGTCTCAGATATCAGGAACCTTATTAATCCAGCATTTGCATCGTAGGGGCGCAAGTCAAAGCCAAACAGGCTCACCCGACTCTTTAATCTTAAAACATACAGTCTTGCCTAGCTCTCAAAACTGTTTTACCAAACCTTGTCTTAGATTCCTGGAGCCCCGCCAATCTGGCATGTGGAGCCTAGGAGAGAAATTCAATGCCAAATAGGCTCATCCGACTATTTAATCCTAAAACATACAGCCTCACCTGGAATTCAAAACTGCTTTACCGAAACTTGTCTCAGATACAAGGATCCCTGATAATCTAGAATTTGCAGCCTAGTCTCACCCGACTATTAATTCTTAAAACATACAACCCCATCTCGCCGCCGAAACTGCTTTACCAAAACTTGTCTCAGATTCCAGGAGCCCTGCCAATCTGGCATGTGCAGCCTAAGGGAGCAGGTCAAAGCAAAACAGGCTCACCCGACTATTTAATACTAAAACATACAGCCCCAACTGGCCGCCAAAACTGCTCTACCAAAACCCTGCCAATCTGGCATTTGCAGCCTAGGGGATCAAGTCAAAGCCAATTAGTCTGACCTCATTATCCAATCTGAAAACACACAGTCCCATCTGGTTTCCAAAACTGCTTTACCAAAACATATATCAGATTCCAGGAGCCCCGCCAATCTGGCATGTGCCGCCAAGGGGAGCAAGTCAAAGCAAAATAGTCTCACCCGACTATTAAGTCTTAACACATTCAGCCTCACCTGTAACTCAAAATTGCCTTACCAAAACTTGTCTCAGATACCAGGAACCTTATTAATCCAGTATTTGCATCCTGGGGGCGCAAGTCAAAGCCAAACAGGCTCACCCGACTATTTACTCTTAAAACATACAGCCTTACCTAGCTGTCAAAACTGTTATACTAAAACTTTTTTTAGATTCCAGGAGCCCTGTTAATCTAGCATATGCAGCCTAGGGGACCAAGTCAACGCAAACTAGTCTCACCCGACTATTAAGTCTAAACACATTCAGCCTCACCTGGAACTCAAAATTGCCTTACCAAAACTTGTCTCAGATACCAGGAACCCTGTTAATCCAGCATTTGCATCCTAGGGGCGCAAGTCAAAGCCAAACAGGCTTACACGACTCTTTAATCTTAAAACATACAGTCTTGCCTAGCAGTCAAAACTGTTTTACCAAAACTTGTCTCAGATACCGGGAGCCCTGCCATTCTGGCATGTGCAGCCTAGGGGAGCAGGTCAAAGCAAAACAGGCTCACCCGACTTTTTAATACTAAAACATACAGCCCCATCTGGCCGCCGAAACTGATCTACCAAAACCCGGCCAAGCTGGCATTTGCAGCCTAGGGGAACAAGTCAAAGCCAATTAGTCGGACCTCATTATCCAATCTGAAAACACACAGTCCCATCTGGTTGCCAAAACTGCTTTACCAAAACATCTATCAGATTCCAGGAGCTCCGCCAATCTGGCATGTGCCGGCTAGGGGCGCAAGTCAAAGCCAAACATGCTCAACCGACTTCTTAATCTTAAAACATACAGTCTTGCCTAGCTGTCAAAACTGTTTTACCAAACCTTGTCTCAGTTTCCAGGAGCCCTGACAATCTTGCGTGTGCAGCCTAGGGGAGAAGTTCAAATCCAAACAGGGCTCACCCTACAATTTAATCTCAAAACAAACGGCCCCATCTGGCTGCCAAAACTGCTTTATCAAAACTTGTCATGGATACCAGGAGCCCTGTCAATCTAGCATTAGAAGCGTAAGGGAGCAAGTCAAGGCCAAATAGCCTCACCCGACTATTAAATCTTAAAACAAACAGCCCCATCTGGCCGCTTAAACTGATTTACCAAAACTTGTCTCAGATACCAGGAAACCTGTTAATCCAGTATTTGCATCTTGGGGGCGCGAGTCAAAGCCAAACAGGCTCACTCGACTATTTAATCTTAAAACATACAGCCTTACCTAGCTGTCAAAACTGTTTTACTAAAACTTTTCTTAGATTCCAGGAGCCCTGTTAATCTAGCATTTGCAGCCTAGGGGACCAAGTCAAAGCAAAATAGTCTCACCCGACTATTAAGTCTTAACACATTCAGCCTCACCTGAAACTCAAAATTGCCTTACCAAAACTTGTCTCAGATACCAGGAACCCTGTTAATCCAGCATTTGCATCCTAGCGGCGCAAGTCAAAGCCAAACTGGCTTACCCGACTCTTTAATCTTAAAACATACAGTCTTGCCTAGCTGTCAAAACAGTTTTACCAAAACTTGTCTCAGATACCAGGAGCCCTGCCAATCTGGCATGTGCAGCCTAGGGGAGCAGGTCAAAGCAAAACAGGCTCACCCGACTATTTAATACTAAACATACAGCCCCATCTGGCCGCCGAAACTGCTCTACCAAAACCCGGCCAATCTAGCATTTGCAGCCTAGGGGAACAAGTCAAAGCCAATTAGTCGGACCTCATTATCTAATCTGAAAACACACAGTCCCATCTGGTTGCCAAAACTGCTTTACCAAAACATCTATCAGAGTCCAGGAGCCCCGCCAATCTGGCGTGTGCCGCCTAAGGGCGCAAGTCAAAGCCAAACATGCTCAACCGACTTTTTAATCTTAAAACATACAGTCTTGCCTAGCTGTCAAAACTGTTTTACCAAACCTTGTCTTAGATTCCAGGAGCCCCGCCTATCTGGCATGTGGAGCCTAGGGGAGCAAGTCAAAGCCAAACAGGCGCATCCGACTATTTAATCCTAAAACATACAGCCCCATCTGGCCGCCAAAACTGATTTACCAAAACTTGTCTCAGATACCAGGAAACCTGTTAATACAGTATTTGCATTTTGGGGGTGCAAGTCAAAGCTAAACAGGCTCACCCGACTATTTAATCTTAAAACATACAGCCTTACCTAGCTGTCAAAACTGTTTTACTAAAACTTTTTTAGATTCCCTGTTAATCTAGCATTTGCAGCCTAGGGGACCAAGCCAAAGCAAAATAGTCTCACCCGAATATTATGTCTTAACACATTCAGCCTCACCTGGAACTCAAAATTGCCTTACCAAAACTTGTCTCAGATACCAGGAACCCTGTTAATCCAGCATTTGCATCCTAGGGGCGCAAGTCAAAGCCAAACTGGCTTACCCGACTCTTTAATCTGAAAACATACAGTCTTGCCTAGCTGTCAAAACAGTTTTACCAAAACTTGTCTCAGATACCAGGAGCCCTGCCAATCTGGCATGTGCAGCCTAGGGGAGCAGGTCAAAGCAAAACAGGCTCACCCGACTATTTAATACTAAACATACAGCCCCATCTGGCCGCCGAAACTGCTCTACCAAAACCCGGCCAATCTGTCATTTGCAGCCTAGGGGAACAAGTCAAAGCCAATTAGTCGGACCTCATTATCCAATCTGAAAACACACAGTCCCATCTGGTTGCCAAAACTGCCTTACCAAAACATCTATCAGATTCCAGGAGCCCCGCCAATCTGGCATGTGTCGCCTAGTGGCGCAAGTCAAAGCCAAACATGCTCAACCGACTTCTTAATCTTAAAACATACAGTCTTGCCTAGCTGTCAAAACTGTTTTAACAAACCTTGTCTTAGATTCCAGGAGCCCCGCCTATCTGGCATGTGGAGCCTAGGGGAGCAAGTCAAAGCCAAACAGGCTCATCCGACTATTTAATCCTAAAACATACAGCCTCACCTGGAAGTCAAAATACTTGTCTTTGATACAAGGATCCCAGATAATCTAGCATTTGCATCCTGGGGGCGCAAGTAAAAGCCAAATAGTCTCACCCGACTATTTAATCTTAAAACATACAGCCTTACATAGCTGTCAAAACTGTTTTACTTAAACTTTTTTAGATTCCAGGAGCCCTGTTAATCTAGCATTTGCAGCCTAGGGGACCAAGTCAAAGCAAAATAGTCTCACCCGACTGTTAAGTCTTAATACATTCAGCCTCACCTGTAACTCAAAATTACCTTACCAAAACTTGTCTCAGATACCAGGAACCCTGTAAATCCAGTATTTGCATTCTGGGGGCTCAATTCAAAGTTAAACAGGCTCACCCGACTATTAAATCTTAAAACATTCAGCCTTACCTAGCTGTCAAAACTGTTTTACCAAACCTTGTCTTAGATTCCTGGAGCCCCGCCAATCTGGCATGTGTAGCCTAGGGGAGCAAGTCAAAGCATAATAGCCTCACCCGACTATTAAATCTTAAAACATACAGCCCCATCTGGCCGCCAAAACTGATTTACCAAAACTTGTCTCAGATACCAGGAAACCTGTTAATCCAGTATTTGTATCTTGGGGGCGCGAGTCAAAGCTAAACAGGCTCACCCGACTATTTAATCTTAAAACATACAGCCTTACCTAGCTGTCAAAACTGTTTTACTAAAACTTTTCTTAGATTCCAGGAGCCCTGTTAATCTAGCATTTGCAGCCTAGGGGACCAAGTCAAAGCAAAATAGTCTCACCCGACTATTAAGTCTTAACACATTCAGCCTCACCTGAAACTCAAAATTGCCTTACCAAAACTTGTCTCAGATACCAGGAACCCTGTTAATCCAGCATTTGCATCCTAGGGGCGCAAGTCAAAGCCAAACTGGCTTACCCGACTCTTTAATCTTAAAACATACAGTCTTGCCTAGCTGTCAAAACAGTTTTACCAAAACTTGTCTCAGATACCAGGAGCCCTGCCAATCTGGCATGTGCAGCCTAGGGGAGCAGGTCAAAGCAAAACAGGCTCACCCGACTTTTTAATACTAAAACATACAGCCCCATCTGGCCGCCGAAACTGCTCTACCAAAACCCGGCCAATCTGGCATTTGCAGCCTAGGGGAACAAGTCAAAGCCAATTAGTCGGCCCTCATTATCCAATCTGAAAACACACAGTCCCATCTGGTTATCAAAACTGCTTTACCAAAACATCTATCAGATTCCAGGAGCCCCGCCAATCTGGCGTGTGCCGCCTAAGGGCGCAAGTCAAAGCCAAACATGCTCAACCGACTTACTTTAATTCTTAAAACATACAGTCTTGCCTAGCTGTCAAAACTGTTTTACCAAACCTTGTCTTAGATTCCCTTAGCCCCGCCTATCTGGCATGTGGAGCCTAGGGGAGCAAGTCAAAGCCAAACAGGCTCATCCGACTATTTAATCCTAAAACATACAGCCCCATCTGGCCGCTTAAGCTGATTTACCAAAACTTGTCTCAGATACCAGGAAATCTGTTAATCCAGTATTTGCATCTTGGGGGCGCGAGTCAAAGCTAAACAGGCTCACCCGACTATTTAATACTAAACATACAGCCCCATCTGGCCGCCGGAACTGCTCTACCAAAACCCGGCCAATCTGGAATTTGCAGCCTAGGGGAACAAGTTAAAGCCAATTAGTCGGACCTCATTATCCAATCTGAAAACACACAATCCCATCTGGTTGCCAAAACTGCTTTACCAAAACATCTATCAGATTCCAGGAGCCCCGCCAATCTGGCATGTGCCGCCTAGGGGCGCAAGTCAAAGCCAAACATGCTCAACCGACTTTTTAATCTTAAAACATACAGTCTTGCCTAGCTGTCAAAACTGTTTTACCAAACCTTGTCTTAGATTCCCTTAGCCCCGCCTATCTGGCATGTGGAGCCTAGGGGAGCAAGTCAAAGCCAAACAGGCGCATCCGACTATTTAATCCTAAAACATACAGCCCCGTCTGGCCGCCAAAACTGATTTACCAAAACTTGTCTCAGATACCAGGAAACCTGTTAATACAATATTTGCATTTTGGGGGCGCAAGTCAAAGCTAAACAGGCTCACCCGACTATTTAATCTTAAAACATACAGCCTTACCTAGCTGTCAAAACTGTTTTACTAAAACTTTTTTTAGATTCCAGGAGCCCTATTAATCTAGCATTTGCAGCCTAGGGGACCAAGTCAAAGCAAAATAGTCTCACCCGACTATTAAGTCTTAACACATTCAGCCTCACCTGGAACTCAAAATTGCCTTACCAAAACTTGTCTCAGATACCAGGAACCCTGTTAATCCAGCATTTGCATCCTAGGGGCGCAAGTCAAAGCCAAACTGTCTTACCCGACTCTTTAATCTGAAAACATACAGTCTTGCCTAGCTGTCAAAACAGTTTTACCAAAACTTGTCTCAGATACCAGGAGCCCTGCCAATCTGGCATGTGCAGCCTAGGGGAGCAGGTCAAAGCAAAACAGGCTCACCCGACTTTTTAATACTAAAACATACAGCCCCATCTGGCCGCCGAAACTGCTCTACCAAAACCCGGCCAATCTGTCATTTGCAGCCTAGGGGAACAAGTCAAAGCCAATTAGTCGGACCTCATTATCCAATCTGAAAACACACAGTCCCATCTGGTTGCCAAAACTGCCTTACCAAAACATCTATCAGATTCCAGGAGCCCCGCCAATCTGGCATGTGTCGCCTAGTGGCGCAAGTCAAAGCCAAACATGCTCAACCGACTTCTTAATCTTAAAACATACAGTCTTGCCTAGCTGTCAAAACTGTTATAACAAACCTTGTCTTAGATTCCAGGAGCCCCGCCTATCTGGCATGTGGAGCCTAGGGGAGCAAGTCAAAGCCAAACAGGCTCATCCGACTATTTAATCCTAAAACATACAGCCTCACCTGGAAGTCAAAATTGCTTGACCGAAACTTGTCTCAGATACAAGGATCCCAGATAATCTAGCATTTGCATCCTGGGGGCGCAAGTAAAAGCCAAATAGTCTCACCCGACTATTTAATCTTAAAACATACAGCCTTACATAGCTGTCAAAACTGTTTTACTTAAACTTTTTTTTAGATTCCAGGAGCCCTGTTAATCTAGCATTTGCAGCCTAGGGGACCAAGTCAAAGCAAAATAGTCTCACCCGACTATTAAGTCTTAATACATTCAGCCTCACCTGTAACTCAAAATTACCTTATCAAAACTTGTCTCAGATACCAGTAACCCTGTAAATCCAGTATTTGCATTCTGGGGGCTCAATTCAAAGCTAAACAGGCTCACCCGACTATTAAATCTTAAAACATTCAGCCTTATCTAGCTGTCAAAACTGTTTTACCAAACCTTGTCTTAGATTCCTGGAGCCCCGCCAATCTGGCATGTGTAGCCTAGGGGAGCAAGTCAAAGCCAAACAAGCTCATCCGACTATTTAATCCTAAAACATACAGCCTCACCCGGAAAATCAAAATTGCTTTACCGAAACTTGTCTCAGATGCCAGGAACCCTGTTATTCCAGCAATTGCATCCTAGGGGAGCAAGTCAAAGCCAAACAGGCTCACTCGACTATTTAACCTTCAAACATGTATCCTGACCTAGCTGTCAAAACTGTTTTACCAAACCTTGTCTCAGATACCAGGAGCCCTGCCAATCTGGCGTGTGCAGCCTAGGGGAGCAGGTCAAAGCAAAAAAGTTTCACCTGCCTATTAAGTCTTAACACATTCAGTCTCAAATAGAACTCAAAATTGCCTTACCAAAACTTGTTTCAGATACCAGGAACCCTGTTAATCCAGCATTTGCATCCTAGGGGCGCAAGACAAAGGCAAACAGGCTTACCCGACTATTTAATCTGAAAATATACAGTCTTGCCTAGCTGTCAAAACTGTTTTACCAAACCTTGTCTCAGTTACCAGGAGCTCTGACAATCTTGCGTGTGCAGCCTAGGGGAGAAGTTCAAAGCCAAACAGGCTCACTCTACAATTTAATCTTAAAACAAACAGCCCCATCTGGCTGCCAAAGCTGCTTTATCAAAACTTGTCATGGATACCAGGAGCCCTGTTAATCTAGCATTTGCAGCGTAAGGGAGCACGTCAAAGCATAATAGCCTCACCCGACTATTAAATCTTAAAACATACAGCCCCATCTGGCCGCCAAAACTGATTTACCAAAACTTGTCTCAGATACAAGGATCCCAGATAATCTAGCATTTGCATCCTGGGGGCGCATGTCAAAGCCAAATAGTCTCACCCGACTATTTAATCTTAAAACATACAGCCTTACCTAGCTGTCAAAACTGTTTTACTAAAACTTTTTTTAGATTCCAGGAGCCCTATTAATCTAGCATTTGCAGCCTAGGGGACCAAGTCAAAGCAAAATAGTCTCACCCGACTATTAAGTCTTAACACATTCAGCCTCACCTGGAACTCAAAATTGCCTTACCAAAACTTGTCTCAGATACCAGGAACCCTGTTAATCCAGCATTTGCATCCTAGGGGCGCAAGTCAAAGCCAAACTGGCTTACCCGACTCTTTAATCTTAAAACATACAGTCTTGCCTAGCTGTCAAATCAGTTTTACCAAAACTTGTCTCAGATACCAGGAGCCCTGCCAATCTGGCATGTGCAGCCTAGGGGAGCAGGTCAAAGCAAAACAGGCTCACCCGACTATTTAATACTAAAAATACAGCCCCATCTGGCCGCCGAAACTGCTCTACCAAAACCCGGCCAATCTGGCATTTGCTGCCTAGGGGAACAAGTCAAAGCCAATTAGTCGGACCTCATTATCCAATCTGAAAACACACAGTCCCATCTGGTTGCCAAAACTGCTTTACCAAAACATCTATCAGATTCCAGGAGCCCCGCCAATCTGGCATGTGCCGCCTAGGGGCTCAAGTCAAAGCCAAACATGCTCAACCGACTTTTTAATCTTAAAACATACAGTCTTGCCTAGCTGTCAAAACTGTTTTACCAAACCTCGTCTTAGATTCCAGGAGCTCCGCCTATCTGGCATGTGGAGCCTAGGGGAGCAAGTCAAAGCCAAACAGGCTCATCCGACTATTTAATCCTAAAACATACAGCCCCATCTGGCCGCCAAAACTGATTTACCAAAACTTGTCTCAGATACCAGGATACCTGTTAATCCAGTATGTGCATTTTGGGGGCGCAAGTCAAAGCCAAGCAGGCTCACCCGACTATTTAGTCTTAAAACATACAGCCTTACCTAGCTGTCAAAACTGTTTTACTTAAACTTTTTTTAGATTCCAGAAGCCCTGTTAATCTAGCATTTGCAGCCTAGGGGACCAAGTCAAAGCAAAATAGTCTCACCCGACTATTAAGTCTTAACACATTCAGCCTCACCTGGAACTCAAATTTGCCTTACCAAAACTTGTCTCAGCTACCAGGAACCCTGTTAATCCAGCATTTGCATCCTAGGGGCGCAAGTCAAAGCCAAACTGGCTTATCCGACTCTTGCCTAGCTGTCAAAAGAGTTTTACCAAAACTTGTCTCAGATACCAGGAGCCCTGCCAATCTGGCATGTGCAGCCTAGGGGAGCAGGTCAAAGCAAAACAGGCTCACCCGACTATTTAATACTTAACATACAGCCCCATCTGGCCGCCGAAACTGCTCGACCAAAACCCGGCCAATCTGGCATTTGCAGCCTAGGGGAACAAGTCAAAGCCAATTAGTCGGACCTCATTATCCAATCTGAAAACACACAGTCCCATCTGGTTGCCAAAACTGCTTTACCAAATCATCTATCAGATTCCAGGAGCCCCGCCAATCTGGCATGTGCCGCCTAGGGGCGCAAGTCAAAGCCAAACATGCTCAACCGACTTCTTAATCTTAAAACATACAGTCTTGCCTAGCTGCCAAAACTGTTTTACCAAACCTTGTCTTAGATTCCAGGAGCCCCGCCTATCTGGCATGTGGAGCCTAGGGGAGCAACTCAAAGCCAAATAGTCTCACCCGACTATTTAATCTTAAAACATACAGCCTTACCTAGCTGTCAAAGCTGTTTTACAACAACTTTTTTAGATTCCAGGAGCCCTGTTAATCTAGCATTTGCAGCCTAGGGGACCAAGTCAAAGCAAAATAGTCTCACCCGACTATTAAGTCTTAACACATTCAGCCTCACCTGTAACTCAAAATCACCTTACCAAAACTTGTCTCACATACCAGGAACCCTGTAAATCCAGTATTTGCATCCTGGGGGCTCAATTCAAAGTTACACAGGCTCACCCGACTATTTTATCTTAAAACATTCAGACTTACCTACCTGTCAAAACTGTTTTACCAAACCATCTCTTAGATTCCAGGAGCCCCGCCTATCTGGCATATGGAGCCTAGGGGAGCAAGTCAAAGCCAAACAGGCTCATCCGACTATTTAATCCTAAAACATACAGCCTCACCTGGAAGTCAAAATTGCTTTACCGAAACTTGTCTCAGATACAAGGATCCCAGATAATCTAGCATTTGCATCCTGGGGGCCCAAGTCAAAGCCAAATGGTCTCACCCGACTATTTTATCTTAAAACATACAGCCTTACCTAGCTGTCAAAACTGTTTTACTAAAACTTTTTTTAGATTCCAGGAGCCCTGTTAATCTAGCATTTGCAGCCTAGGGGACCAAGTCATAGCAAAATAGTCTCATCCGACTATTTAATCCTAAAACATACAGCCTCACCTGGATGTCAAAATTGCTTTACCGAAACTTGTCTCAGATGCCAGGAACCCTGTTAGTCCAGCATTTGCATCCTAGGGGCGCAAGTCAAAGCCAAACAGGCTCACCCGACTATTTAACCTTCAAACATGTATCCTGACCTAGCTGTCAAAACTGTTTTACCAAACCTTGTCTCAGATACCAGGAGCCCTGCCAATCTGGCGTGTGCAGCCTAGGGGAGCAGGTCAAAGCAAAATAGTCTCACCTACCTATTAACTCTTAACACATTCAGCCTCAAATAGAACTCAAAATTGCCTTACCAAAACTGGTCTCAGATACGAGGAACCCTGTTAATCCAGCATTTGCTTCCTAGGGGCGCAAGACAAAGGCAAACAGGCTTACCCGACTATTTAATCTGAAAATATACAGTCTTGCCTAGCTGTCAAAACTGTTTTACCAAACCTTGTCTCAGTTACCAGGAGCCCTGACAATCTTGCGTGTGCAGCCTAGGGGAAAAGGTCAAAGCCAAACAGGCTCACTCTACAATTTAATCTTAAAACATATAGCCCCATCTGGCCGCCAAAACTGATTTACCAAAACTTGTCTCAGATACCAGGAAACCTGTTAATCCAGTATTTGCATCTTGGGGGTGCAAGTCAAAGCTAAACAGGCTCACCCGACTATTTATTCTTAAAACATACAGCCTTACCTAGCTGTCAAAACTGTTTTACTAAAACTTTTTTTAGATTTCAGGAGCCCTGTTAATCTAGCATTTGCAGCCTAGGGGACCAAGTCAAAGCAAAATAGTCTCACCCGATTATTAAGTCTTAACACATTTAGCCTCACCTGGAACTCAAAATTGCCCTACCAAAACTTGTCTCAGATACCAGGAACCCTGTTAATCCAGCATTTGCATCCTAGGGGCGCAAGTCAAAGCCAAACTGGCTTACCCGACTCTTTAATCTTAAAACATACAGTCTTGCCTAGCTGTCAAAAGAGTTTTACCAAAACTTGTCTCAGATACCAGGAGCCCTGCCAATCTGGCATGTGCAGCCTAGGGGAGCAGCTCAAAGCAAAACAGCCTCACCCGACTATTTAATACTAAAAAACCCGGCCAATCTGGCATTTGCAGCCTAGGGGAACAAGTCAAAGCCAATTAGTCGGACCTCATTATCCAATCTGAAAACACACAGTCCCATCTGGTTGCCAAAACGGCTTTACCAGAACATCTATCAGATTCCAGGAGCCCCGCCAATCTGGCATGTGCCGCCTAGGGGCGCAAGTCAAAGCCAAACATGCTCAACCGACTTCTTAATCTTAAAACATACAGTCTTGCCAAGCTGTCAAAACTGTTTTACCAAAACTTGTCTTAGATTCCAGGAGCCCCGCCTACCTGGCATGTGAAGCCTAGGGGAGCAAGTCAAAGCCAAACAGGCTCATCCGACTATTTAATCCTAAAACATACAGCCTCACCTGGAAGTCAAAATTGCTTTACCGAAACTTGTCTCAGATACAAGGATCCCAGATAATCTAGCATTTGCATCCTGGGGTCGCAAGTCAAAGCCAAATAGTCTTACCCGACTATTTAATCTTAAAACATACAGCCTTACATAGCTGTCAAAACTGTTTTACTTAAACTTTTTTTAGATTCCAGGAGCCCTGTTAATCTATCATTTGCAGCCTAGGGGACCAAGTCAAAGCAAAATAGTCTCACCCGACTATTAAGTCTTAACACATTCAGCCTCACCTGTAACTCAAAATTACCTTACCAAAACTTGTCTCACATACCAGGAACCCTGTAAATCCAGCATTTGCATCCTAGGGGCGCAAGTCAAAGCCAAACTGGCTTACCCGACTCTTTAATCTTAAAACATACAGTCTTGCCTAGCTGTCAAAACAGTTTTACCAAAACTTGTCTCAGATACCAGGAGCCCTGCCAATCTGGCATGTGCAGCCTAGGGGAGCAGGTCAAAGCAGAACAGGCTCACCCGACTATTTAATACTAAACATACAGCCCCATCTGGCCGCCGAAACTGCTCTGCCAAAACCCGGCCAATCTGGCATTTGCAGCCTAGGGGAACAAGTCAAAGCCAATTAGTCGGACCTCATTATCCAATCTGAAAACACACAGTCCCATCTGGTTGCCAAAACGGCTTTACCAGAACATCTATCAGATTCCAGGAGCCCCGCCAATCTGGCATGTGCCGCCTAGGGGCGCAAGTCAAAGCCAAACATGCTCAACCGACTTCTTAATCTTAAAACATACAGTCTTGCCAAGCTGTCAAAACTGTTTTACCAAAACTTGTCTTAGATTCCAGGAGCCCCGCCTACCTGGCATGTGAAGCCTAGGGGAGCAAGTCAAAGCCAAACAGGCTCATCCGACTATTTAATCCTAAAACATACAGCCTCACCTGGAAGTCAAAATTGCTTTACCGAAACTTGTCTCAGATACAAGGATCCCAGATAATCTAGCATTTGCATCCTGGGGTCGCAAGTCAAAGCCAAATAGTCTTACCCGACTATTTAATCTTAAAACATACAGCCTTACCTAGCTGTCAAAACTGTTTTAATAAAACTTTTTTTAGATTCCAGGAGCCCTGCTAATCTATCATTTGCAGCCTAGGGGACCAAGTCAAAGCAAAATAGTCTCACCCGACTATTAAGTCTTAACACATTCAGCCTCACCTGTAACTCAAAATTACCTTACCAAAACTTGTCTCACATACCAGGAACCCTGTAAATCCAGCATTTGCATCCTAGGGGCGCAAGTCAAAGCCAAACTGGCTTACCCGACTCTTTAATCTTAAAACATACAGTCTTGCCTAGCTGTCAAAACAGTTTTACCAAAACTTGTCTCAGATACCAGGAGCCCTGCCAATCTGGCATGTGCAGCCTAGGGGAGCAGGTCAAAGCAGAACAGGCTCACCCGACTATTTAATACTAAACATACAGCCCCATCTGGCCGCCGAAACTGCTCTGCCAAAACCCGGCCAATCTGGCATTTGCAGCCTAGGGGAACAAGTCAAAGCCAATTAGTCAGACCTCATTATCCAATCTGAAAACACGCAGTCCCATCTGGTTGCCAAAACTGCTTAACCAAAACATCTATCAGATTCCAGGAGCCCCGCCAATCTGGCATGTGCCGCCTAGGGTCGCAAGTCAAAGCCAAACATGCTCAACCGACTTCTTAATCTTAAAACATACAGTCTTGCCTAGCTGTCAAAACTGTTTTACCAAACCTTGTCTTAGATTCCAGGAGCCCCGCCTATCTGGCATGTGGAGCCTAGGGGAGCAAGTCAAAGCCAAACAGGCTCATCCGACTATTTAATCCTAAAACATACAGCCTCACCTGGAAGTCAAAATTGCTTTACCGAAACTTGTCTCAGATACAAGGATCCCAGATAATCTAGCATTTGCAACCTGGGGGCGCAAGTCAAAGCCAAATAGTCTCACCCGACTATTTAATCTTAAAACATACAGCCTTACCTAGCTGTCAAACTGTTTAAATAAAACTTTTTTTAGATTCCAGGAGCCCTGTTAATCTATCATTTGCAGCCTAGGGGACCAAGTCAAAGCATAATAGTCTCACCCGACTAGTAAGTCCTAACACATTCAGCCTCACCTGTAACTCAAAATTACCTTACCAAAACTTGTCTCACATACCAGGAACCCTGTAAATCCAGCATTTGCATCCTAGGGGCGCAAGTCAAAGCCAAACTGGCTTACCCGACTCTTTAATCTTAAAACATACAGTCTTGCCTAGCTGTCAAAACAGTTTTACCAAAACTTGTCTCAGATACCAGGAGCCCTGCCAATCTGGCATGTGCAGCCTAGGGGAGCAGGTCAAAGCAGAACAGGCTCACCCGAGTATTTAATACTAAACATACAGCCCCATCTGGCCGCCGAAACTGCTCTACCAAAACCCGGCCAATCTGGCATTTGCAGCCTAGGGGAACAAGTCAAAGCCAATTAGTCGGACCTCATTATCCAATCTGAAAACACACAGTCCCATCTGGTTGCCAAAACTGCTTTACCAAAACATCTATCAGATTCCAGGAGCCCCGCCAATCTGGCATGTGCCGCCTAGGGGCGCAAGTCAAAGCCAAACATGCTCAACCGACTTCTTAATCTTAAAACATACAGTCTTGCCTAGCTGTCAAAACTGTTTTACCAAACCTTGTCTTAGATTCCAGGAGCCCCGCCTATCTGGCATGTGGAGCCTAGGGGAACAAGTCAAAGCCAAACAGGCTCATCCGACTATTTAATCCTAAAACATACAGCCTCACCTGGAAGTCAAAATTGCTTTACCGAAACTCTTCTCAGATACAAGGATCCCAGATAATCTAGCATTTGCATCCTGGGGGCGCAAGTCAAAGCCAAATAGTCTCGCCCGACTATTTATTCTTAAAACATACAGCCTAACCTAGCTGTCAAAACTGTTTTACTAAAACTTTTTTTAGATTCCAGGAGCCCTGTTAATCTAGCATTTGCAGCCTAGGGGACCAAGTCAAAGCAAAATAGTCTCACCCGACCAATAAGTCTTAACACATTCAGTCTCACCTGTAACTCAAAATTACCTTACCAAAACTTGTCTTACATACCAGGAACCCTGTAAATCCAGTATTTGCATCCTGGGGGCTCAATTCAAAGTGAAACAGGCTCACCCGACTATTAAATCTTAAAACATTCAGACTTACCTAGCTGTCAAAACTGTTTTACCAAACCTTGTCTTAGATTCTTGGAGCCCCGCCAATCTGGCATGTGCCGCCTAGGGTCGCAAGTCAAAGCCAAACATGCTCAACCGACTTCTTAATCTTAAAACATACAGTCTTGCCTAGCTGTCAAAACTGTTTTACCAAACCTTTTCTTAGATTCCAGGAGCCCCGCCTATCTGGCATGTGGAGCCTAGGGGAGCAAGTCAAAGCCAAACAAGCTCATCCGACAATTTAATCCTAAAACATACAGCCTCACCTGAAAGTCAAAATTGCTTTACCGAAACTCTTCTCAGATGCCAGGAACCCTGTTATTCCAGCATTTGCATCCTAGGGGAGCAAGTCAAAGCCAAACAGGCTCACCCGACTATTTAACCTTCAAACATGTATCCTGACCTAGCTGTCAAAACTGTTTTACCAAACCTTGTCTCAGATACCAGGAGCCCTGTTAATCCAGCATTTGCATTCTAGGGGCGCAAGTCAAAGCCAAACTGGCTTACCCGACTCTTTAATCTTAAAACATACAGTCTTGCCGAGCTGTCAAAACAGTTTTACCAAACCTTGTCTCAGTTACCAGGAGCCCTGACAATCTGGCGTGTGCAGCCTAGGGGAGCAGGTCAAAGCAAAATAGTCTCACCTACCTATTAAGTCTTAACACATTCAGCCTCAAATAGAACTCAAAATTGCCTTACCAAAACTTGTCTCAGATACGAGGAACCCTGTTAATCCAGCATTTGCATCCTAGGGGCGCAAGACAAAGGCAAACAGGCTTACCCGACTATTTAATCTAAAAATATACAGTCTTGCCTAGCTGTCAAAACTGTTTTACCAAACCTTGTCTCAGTTACCAGGAGCCCTGACAATCTTGCGTGTGCAGCCTAGGGGATAAGTTCAAAGCCAAACAGGCTCACTCTACAATTTAATCTTAAAACAAACAGCCCCATGGATACCAGGAGCCCTGTTAATCTAGCATTTTCAGCGTAAGGGAGCAAGTCAAAGCCAAATAGCCTCACCCGACTATTAAATCTTAAAACATACAGCCCCATCTGGCCGCCAAAACTGATTTACCAAAACTTGTCTCAGGTACCAGGAAACCTGTTAATCCAGTATTTGCATCTTGGGGGCGCAAGTCAAAGCTAAACAGGCTCACCCGACTATTTAATCTTAAAACATACAGAATTACCTAGCTGTCAAAACTGTTTTACTAAAACTTGTTTTAGATTCCAGGAGCTCTGTTAATCTAGCATTTGCAGCCTAGGGGACCAGGTCAAAGCAAAATAGTCTCACCCGACTATTAAGTCTTAAAACATTCAGCCTGACCTGGAACTCAAAATTGCGTAACCAAAACTTGTCTCAGATACCAGGAACCCTGCTAATCCAGCATTTGCATTCTAGGGGCGCAAGTCAAAGCCAAACTGGCTTACCCGACTCTTTAATCTTAAAACATACAGTCTTGCCGAGCTGTCGAAACAGTTTTACCAAACCTTGTCTCAGTTACCAGGAGCCCTGCCAATCTGGCGTGTGCAGCCTAGGGGAGCAGGTCAAAGCAAAATAGTCCCACCTGCCTATTAAGTCTTAACACATTCAGCCTCAACTAGAACTAAAAATTGCCTTACCAAAACTTGTCTCAGATACCAGGAACCCTGTTAATCCAGCATTTGCTTTCTAGGGGCGCAAGTCAAAGCCAAACTGGCTTACCCGACTCTTTAATCTTAAAACATACAGTCTTGCCGAGCTGTCAAAACAGTTTTACCAAAACTTGTCTCAGATACCAGGAGCCCTGCCAATCTGGCATTTGCAGCCTAGGGGAACAAGTCAAAGCCAATTAGTCGGACCTCATTATCCAATCTGAAAACACACAGTCCCATCTGGTTGCCAAAACGGCTTTACCAGAACATCTATCAGATTCCAGGAGCCCCGCCAATCTGGCATGTGCCGCCTAGGGGCGCAATTCAAAGCCAAACATGCTCAACCGACTTCTTAATCTTAAAACATACAGTCTTGCCTAGCTGTCAAAACTGTTTTACCAAAACTTGTCTTAGATTCCAGGAGCCCCGACTATCTGGCATGTGAAGCCTAGGGGAGCAAGTCAAAGCCAAACAGGCTCATCCGACTATTTAATCCTAAAACATACAGCCTCACCTGGAAGTCAAAATTGCTTTACCGAAACTTGTCTCAGATACAAGGATCCCAGATAATCTAGCATTTGCATCCTGGGGGCGCAAGTCAAAGCCAAATAGTCTCACCCGACTATTTAATCTTAAAACATACAGCCTTACCTAGCTGTCAAAACTGTTTTAATAAAACTTTTTTAAGATTCCAGGAGCCCTGTTAATCTATCATTTGCAGCCTAGGGAACCAAGTCAACGCAAAATAGTCTCACCCGACTATTAAGTCTTAACACATTCAGCCTCACCTGTAACTCAAAATTACCTTACCAAAACTTGTCTCACATACCAGGAACCCTGTAAATCCAGCATTTGCATCCTAGGGGCGCAAGTCAAAGCCAAACTGGCTTACCCGACTCTTTAATCTTAAAACATACAGTCTTGCCTAGCTGTCAAAACAGTTTTACCAAAAATTGCCTCAGATACCAGGAGCCCTGCCAATCTGGCATGTGCAGCCTAGGGGAGCAGGTCAAAGCAGAACAGGCTCACCCGACTATTTAATACTAAACATATAGCCCCATCTGGCCGCCGAAACTGCTCTGCCAAAACCCGGCCAATCTGGCATTTGCAGCCTAGGGGAACAAGTCAAAGCCAATTAGTCGGACCTCATTATCCAATCTGAAAACACACAGTCCCATCTGGTTGCCAAAACTGCTTTACCAAAACATCTATCAGATTCCAGGAGCCCCGCCAATCTGGCATGTGCCGCCTAGGGGCGCAAGTCAAAGCCAAACATGCTCAACCGACTTCCTAATCTTCAAACATACAGTCTTGCCTAGCTGTCAAAACTGTTTTACCAAACCTTGTCTTAGATTCCAGGAGCCCCGCCTATCTGGCATGTGGAGCCTAGGGGAGCAAGTCAAAGCCAAACAGGCTCATCCGACTATTTAATCCTAAAACATACAGCCTCACCTGGAAGTCAAAATTGCTTTACCGACACTTGTCTCAGATACAAGGATCCCAGATAATCTAGCATTTGCAACCTGGGGGCGCAAGTCAAAGCCAAATAGTCTCACCCGACTATTTAATCTTAAAACATACAGCCTTACCTAGCTGTCAAAACTGTTTAAATAAAACTTTTTTTAGATTCCAGGAGCCCTGTTAATCTATCATTTGCAGCCTAGGGGACCAAGTCAAAGCAAAATAGTCTCACCCGACTATTAAGTCTTAACACATTCAGCCTCACCTGTAACTCAAAATTACCTTACCAAAACTTGTCTCACATACCAGGAACCCTGTAAATCCAGCATTTGCATCCTAGGGGCGCAAGTCAAAGCCAAACTGGCTTACCCGACTCTTTAATCTTAAAACATACAGTCTTGCCTAGCTGTCAAAACAGTTTTACCAAAACTTGTCTCAGATACCAGGAGCCCTGCCAATCTGGCATGTGCAGCCTAGGGGAGCAGTCAAAGCAGAACAGGCTCACCCGACTATTTAATACTAAACATACAGCCCCATCTGGCCGCCGAAACTGCTCTACCAAAATCCGGCCAATCTGGCATTTGCAGCCTAGGGGAACAAGTCAAAGCCAATTAGTCGGACCTCATTATCCAATCTGAAAACACACAGTCCCATCTGGTTACCAAAACTGCTTTACCAAAACATCTATCAGATTCCAGGAGCCCCGCCAATCTGGCATGTGCCGCCTAGGGGCGCAAGTCAAACCCAAACATGCTCAACCGACTTCTTAATCTTAAAACATACAGTCTTGCCTAGCTGTCAAAACTGTTTTACCAAACCTTGTCTTAGATTCCAGGAGCCCCGCCTATCTGGCATGTGAAGCCTAGGGGAACAAGTCAAAGCCAAACAGGCTCATCCGACTATTTAATCCTAAAACATACAGCCTCACCTGGAAGTCAAAATTGCTTTACCGAAACTTGTCTCAGATACAAGGATCCCAGATAATCTAGCATTTGCATCCTGGGGGCGCAAGTCAAAGCCAAATAGTCTCGCCCGACTATTTAATCTTAAAACATACAGCCTAACCTAGCTGTCAAAACTGTTTTACTAAAACTTTTTTTAGATTCCAGGAGCCCTGTTAATCTAGCATTTGCAGCCTAGGGGACCAAGTCAAAGCAAAATAGTCTCACCCGACTATTAAATCTTAACACATTCAGCCTCACCTGTAACTCAAAATTACCTTACCAAAACTTGTCTCAGATACCAGGAACCCTGTAAATCTAGTATTTGCATCCTGGGGGCTCAATTCAAAGTGAGACAGGCTCACCCGACTATTTAATCTTAAAACATTCAGCCTTACCTAGCTGTCAAAACTGTTTTACCAAACCTTGTCTTAGATTCTTGGAGGCCCGCCAATCTGACATGTGTAGCCTAGGGGAGCAAGTCAAAGCCAAACAAGCTCATCCGACAATTTAATCCTAAAACATACAGCCTCACCTGAAAGTCAAAATTGCTTTACCGAAACTCTTCTCAGATGCCAGGAACCCTGTTATTCCAGCATTTGCATCCTAGGGGAGCAAGTCAAAGCCAAACAGGCTCACCCGACTATTTAACCTTCAAACATGTATCCTGACCTAGCTGTCAAAACTGTTTTACCAAACCTTGTCTCAGATACCAGGAGCCCTGTTAATCCAGCATTTGCATTCTAGGGGCGCAAGTCAAAGCCAAACTGGCTTACCCGACTCTTTAATCTTAAAACATACAGTCTTGCCGAGCTGTCAAAACAGTTTTACCAAACCTTGTCTCAGTTACCAGGAGCCCTGACAATCTGGCGTGTGCAGCCTAGGGGAGCAGGTCAAAGCAAAATAGTCTCACCTGCCTATTAAGTCTTAACACATTCAGCCTCAAATAGAACTCAAAATTGCCTTACCAAAACTTGTCTCAGATACGAGGAACACTGTTAATCCAGCATTTGCATCCTAGGGGCGCAAGACAAAGGCAAACAGGCTTACCCGACTATTTAATCTGAAAATATACAGTCTTGCCTAGCTGTCAAAACTGTTTTACCAAACCTTGTCTCAGTTACCAGGAGCCCTGACAATCTTGCGTGTGCAGCCTAGGGGAGAAGTTCAAATCTAAACAGGCTCACTCTACAATTTAATCTTAAAACAAACAGCCCCATCTGGCTGCCAAAGCTGCTTTATCAAAACTTGTCATGGATACCAGGAGCCCTGTTAATCTAGCATTTTCAGCGTAAGGGAGCAAGTCAAAGCCAAATAGCCTCACCCGACTATTAAATCTTAAAACATACAGCCCCATCTGGCCGCCAAAACTGATTTACCAAAACTTGTCTCAGGTACCAGGAAACCTGTTAATCCAGTATTTGCATCTTGGGGGCGCAAGTCAAAGCTAAACAGGCTCACCCGACTATTTAATCTTAAAACATACAGAATTACCTAGCTGTCAAAACTGTTTTACTAAAACTTGTTTTAGATTCCAGGAGCTCTGTTAATCTAGCATTTGCAGCCTAGGGGACCAGGTCAAAGCAAAATAGTCTCACCCGACTATTAAGTCTTAACACATTCAGCCTCACCTGGAACTCAAAATTGCCTTACCAAAACTTGTCTCAGATACCAGGAACCCTGCTAATCCAGCATTTGCATTCTAGGGGCGCAAGTCAAAGCCAAACTGGCTTACCCGACTCTTTAATCTTAAAACATACAGTCTTGCTGAGCTGTCAAAACAGTTTTACCAAACCTTGTCTCAGTTACCAGGAGCCCTGCCAATCTGGCGAATGCAGCCTAGGGGAGCAGGTCAAAGCAAAATAGTCCCACCTGCCTATTAAGTCTTAACACATTCAGCCTCAACTAGAACTCAAAATTGCCTTACCAAAACTTGTCTCAGATACCAGGAACCCTGTTAATCCAGCATTTGCTTTCTAGGGGCGCAAGTCAAAGCCAAACTGGCTTACCCGACTCTTTAATCTTAAAACATACAGTCTTGCCGAGCTGTCAAAACAGTTTTACCAAAACTTGTCTCAGATACCAGGAGCCCTGCCAATCTGGCATGTGCAGCCTAGGGGAGCAGGTCAAAGCAAAACAGGCTCACCCGACTATTTAATACTAAACTACAGCCCCATCTGGCCGCCGAAACTGCTCTCCAACCCGGCCATCTGGCATTTGCAGCCTAGGGGACAGTCAAAGCCAATTTGGACCTCATTATCCAATCTGAAAACACACAGTCCCATCTGGTTGCCTAAACTGCTTTACCAAAACATCTATCAGATTCCAGGAGCCCCGCCAATCTGGCATGTGCCGCCTAGGGGCGCAAGTCAAAGCCAAACATGCTCAACCGACTTCTTAATCTTAAAACATACAGTCTTGCCTAGCTGTCAAAACTGTTTTACCAAAACTTGTCTTAGATTAGAGGAGCCCCGCCTATCTGGCATGTGAAGCCTAGGGGAGCAAGTCAAAGCCAAACAGGCTCACCCGACTATTTAACCTTCAAACATGTATCCTGACCTAGCTGTCAAAACTGTTTTACCAAACCTTGTCTCAGATACCAGCAGCCCTGCCAATCTGGCGTGTGCAGCCTAGGGGAGCAGGTCAAAGCAAAATAGTCTCACCTGCCTATTAAGTCTTAACACATTCAGCCTCAACTAGAACTCAAAATTGCCTTACCAAAACTTGTCTCAGATACCAGGAACCATGTTAATCCAGCATTTGCATCCTAGGGGCGCAAGTCATAGCCAAACACACTCACTTGACTATATAATCTTAAGACATACAGCCTTACCTAGCTGTCAAAACTGATTTACCAAAACTTGTCTTAGATTCCAGGAGTCCCGCCAATCTGGCATGTGCAGCCTAGGGGAGGAAGACAAAGCCAAATAGCCTCACCCGACTATTAAATCTCAAAACATATAGTTCATCTGGCCGCCAAAACTGATTTAGCAAAACTTGTCTCAGATACCAGAACCCTGTTAATCCAGCATTTGCATCCTAGGGGA
Source organism: Drosophila kanekoi (assembly GCA_037075305.1). Lineage (NCBI taxonomy): Eukaryota > Metazoa > Arthropoda > Insecta > Diptera > Drosophilidae > Drosophila > Drosophila kanekoi. Next base: position 148,809 of record JBAMCE010000663.1, read on the forward strand.
GCAAGTCGAAGTCAAACAGACTCACCCGACTATTTAACCTTAAAACATACAGACTTACGTAGCTGTCAAAACTGTTATTCCAAAACTTTTTTAGATTCCAGGAGCCCCGCCAATCTGGATGGGCCGCCTAGGGGAGAAAGTCAAAGCCAAATAGTCTCACACGACTATTAAGTCTGATACATTCAGCCTCACCTGAACTCAAAATTGCCTTACCAAAACTTTTCTTAGATACCAGGAACCCTGTTATTCCAGCACTTGCATCCTAGGGGCGCAAGTCAAAGCCAAACACGCTCACCCGACTATTTAATCTTAAAGCATACAGCCTTACCTAGCTGTCTAAACTGTTTTACCAAAACTTGTCTTAGATTCCTGGAGCCCCGCCAATCTGGCATGTGCAGCCTAGGGGAGCAAGTCAAAGCCAAACAGGCTCATCCGACTATTTAATCCTAAAACATATAGCCTCATCTGGCCGCCAAAACTGATTTACCAAAACCTGTCTCAGTTACCAGGAACCCTGTTATCTAGCATTTGCAGCCTAGGGGAGCAAGACAAAGCCAAATTGTCTCACCGACTATTAAATTTTAAATCATATAGCCCCACCTGGCCGCTTAAACTGATTTACCAAAACTTGTCTCAGATAGCAGGAACCCTGTCAATCCAGCATTTGCATCCTAGGGGAGCAAGTCAAAGTCAAACAGACTCACCCGACTATTTAACCTTAAAACATACAGACTTACGTAGCTGTCAAAACAGTTTTAGCAAAGCTTTTTTTAGATTCCAGGAGCCCCGCCAATCTGGCATCTGCCGCCTAGGGGAGAAAGTCAAAGCAAAGTAGTCTCACACGACTTTTAAATCTGAAAACATTCAGCACCACCTGGAACTTAAAATTGCCTTACCAAAACTTGTTTCAGATACCAGGAGCCCTGGTAATCCAGCATTTGCATCCTAGGGGGCAAGTCAAGGCCAAACAGGCTCACCCGACTTTTAAATCTTTAAACATATCGCCCCATCTGGCCGCCAAAACTGATTTACCAAAACTTGTCTTAGATAGCAGAACCCTGTTATTCCAGCATTTGCAGCCTAGGGGAGCAAGTCAAAGCCAAACAGGCTCATCCGACTATTTAATCCTAAAACATACAGCCTCACCTGGAAGTCAAAATTGCTTTAGCGGCACTTGTCTTGGATACAAGGATCTCTGTTAATCGAGCATTTGCAGCCTATGGTAGCAAGTCAAAGCCAAATAGTCTCACCCGACTATTAAATCTTAAAACACACAGCCTTACCTAGCTGTCAAAACTGTTTTACCAAAACTTCTCTTAGATTCCAGGAGCCCCGCCAATCTGGCATGTGCAGCCTAGGGGAGCAAGTCAAAGCCAAACAGGCTCATCCGACTATTTAATCCTTAAACATATAGCCCCATCTGGCCGCCAAAACTGATTTACCAAAACCTATCTCAGTTACCAGGAACCCTGTTAATCTAGCATTTGCAGCCTAGAGGAGCAAGACAAAGCCAAATTGTCTCACCCGACTATTGAATTTTAAATCATATAGCCCCACCTGGCCGCTTAAACTGATTTACCAACACTTGTCTCAGATAGCAGGAACCCTGTTAATCCAGCATTTGCATCCTAGGGGAGCCAGTCAAAGTCAAACAGACTCACCCGACTATTTAACCTTAAAACATACAGACTTACGTAGCTGTCAAAACTGTTATACCAAAACTTTTTTTAAATTCCAGGAGCCCGCCAATCTGGATGGGCCGCCTTGGGGAGAAAGTCAAAGCCAAATAGTCTCACACGACTATTAAGTCTGAATACATTTTGCCTCACCTGGAACTGAAAATTGCCTTACCAAAACTTTTCTTAGATACCAGGAACCCTGTTATTCCAGCATTTGCATCCTAGGGGCGCAAGTCAAAGCCAAGCACGCTCACCCGACTATTTAATCTTAAAGCATACAGCCTTACCTAGCTGTCAAAACTGTTTTACCAAAACTTGTCTTAGATTCCAGGAGCCCCGCAAATCTGGCATGTGCAGCCTAGGGGAGCAAGTCAAAGCCAAACAGGCTCATCCGACTATTTAATCCTAAAACATATAGCCCCATCTGGCCGCCAAAACTGATTTACCAAAACCTATCTCAGTTACCAGGAACCCTGTTAATCTAGCATTTGCAGCCTAGAGGAGCAAGACAAAGCCAAATTGTCTCACCCGACTATTAAATTTTAGACCATATAGCCCCACCTGGCCGCTTAAACTGATTTACCAAAACTTGTCTCAGATAGCAGTAACCCTGTCAATACAGCATTTGCATCCTAGGGGAGCAAGTGAAAGTCAAACAGACTCACCCGACTATTTAACCTTAAAACATACAGACTTACGTAGCTGTCAAAACTGTTTTAGCAAAGCTTTTTTTAGATTCCAGGAGCCCCGCCAATCTGGCATCTGCCGCCTAGGGGAGAAAGTCAAAGCCAAATAGTCTCACCCGACTATTAAATCTGAAAACATTCAGCATCACCTGGAATTCAAAATTGCCTTACCAAAACTTGTTTCAGATACCAGGAACCCTGTTAATCCAGCATTTGCATCCTACGGGGGCAAGTCAAGGCCAAACAGCCTCACCCGACTTTTTAATCTTTAAACATATAGCCCCATCTGGCCGCCAAAACTGATTTACCAAAACTTGTCTTAGATACCAGAACCCTGTTATTCCAGCATTTGCATCCTAGGGGCGCAAGTCAAAGCCAAACACGCTCACCCGACTATTTAATCTTAAAACATACAGCCTTACCTAGCTGTCAAAACTGTTTTACCAAAACTTGTCTTAGATTCCCGCCAATCTGGCATGTGCAGCCTAGGGGCGCAAGTCAAAGCCAAACAGGCTCATCCGACTATTTAATCCTAAAACATACAGCCTCACCTGGACGTCAAAATTGCCTTAGCGGAACTTGTCTTGGATACAAGGATCTCTGTTAATCTAGCATTTGCAGCCTATGGTAGCAAGTCAAAGCCAAATAGTCTCACCCGACTATTAAATCTTAAAACATACAACCCCATCTGGCCGCCAAAACTGCTTTATCAAAACTTGTGTCAGATACCAGGAACCCTGTTAATCCTGCATTTGAATCCTAGGTGCGCAGTTCAAAGCCAAACAGGCTCACCCGACAATTAAATCTTAAAACATACAGCCCCATCTGGCTGCCAAAACTGCTTTACCAAAACTTGTCTAAGATACCAGGAGCCCTGTTAATCTAGCATTTGCAGCGTAGGGGAGCAAGTCAAAGCAAAATAGTCTCAGCCGACTATTAAGTCTTAACACATTCAGCCTCACCTGGAACTTAAAATTGCCTTACCAAAACTTGTCTCAGATACCAGGAACCATGTTAATCCAGCATTTGCATCGTAGGGGCGCAAGTGAAAGCCAAACAGGCTCACCCGACTGTTAAAACTTAAAACATAAAGCCCCATCTGACCGCCAAAACTGATTTACCAAAACATGTCTTAGATACCAGGAACCCTGTTATTCCAGCATTTGCATATTAGGGGCGCAAGTCAAAGCCAAACACGCTCACCCGACTATTTAATCTTAAAGCATACAGCCTTACCTAGCTGTCAAAACTGATTTACCAAAACTTATCTTAGATTCCAGGAGTCCCGCCAATCTGGCATGTGCAGCCTAGGGGAGGAAGACAAAGCCAAATAGTCTCACACGACTATTAAATCTTAAAACATATAGCCTCATCTGGCCGCCAAAACTGATTTACCAAAACTTGTCTGAAATACCAGAACCCTGTTAATGCAGCATTTGCATTCTAGGGGCGCAAGTCAAAGCCAAACTGGCTTACCCGACCCTTTAATCTTAAAACATACAGTCTTGCCGAGCTGTCAAAACAGTTTTGCCAAAACTTGTCTCAGATACCAGGAGCCCTGCCAATCTGGCATGTGCAGCCTAGGGGAGCAGGTCAAAGCAAAACAGGCTCACCCGACTATTTAATACTAAACATACAGCCCCATCTGGCCGCCGAAACTGCTCTGCCAAAACCCGGCCAATCTGGCATTTGCAGCCTAGGGGAACAAGTCAAAGCCAATTAGTCGGACCTCATTATCCAATCTGAAAACACACAGTCCCATCTGGTTGCCAAAACTGCTTTACCAAAACATCTATCAGATTCCAGGAGCCCCGCCAATCTGGCATGTGCCGCCTAGGGGCGCAAGTCAAAGCCAAACATGCTCAACCGACTTTTTAATCTTAAAACATACAGTCTTGCCTAGCTGTCAAAACTGTTTTACCAAACCTTCTCTTAGATTCCAGGAGCCCCGCCTATCTGGCATATGGAGCCTAGGGGAGCAAGTCAAAGCCAAACAGGCTCATCCGACTATTTAATCCTAAAACATACAGCCTCACCTGGAAGTCAAAATTGCTTTACCGAAACTTGTCTCAGATACAAGGATCCCAGATAATCTAGCATTTGCATCCTAGGGGCCCAAGTCAAAGCCAAATGGTCTCACCCGACTATTTAATCTTAAAACATACAGCCTTACCTAGCTGTCAAAACTGTTTTACTAAAACTTTTCTTAGATTCCAGGAACCCTGTTAATCTAGCATTTGCAGCCTAGGGGACCAAGTCAAAGCAAAATAATCTCAACCGACTATTAAGTCTTAACACATTCAGCCTCACCTGTAACTCAAAATTGCCTTTCCAAAACTTGTCTCAGATACCAGGAACCCTGTAAATCCAGTATTTGCATCCTGGGGGCGCAATTCAAAGTTAAACAGGGTCACCCTACAATTTAATCTTAAAACAAACAGCCCCATCTGGCTGTCAAAACTGTTTTACTAAAACTTTTATTAGATTCCAAGAGCCTTGCCAATCTGGCATGTGCCAGAGCGGGGGAGCAAGTCACCCGACTATTATGTCTGAATACATTCAGCCTCAGCTGGAACTCAAAATTGCCATACCAAAACTTGTTTCAGATACCAGGAACCCTGTTATTCCAGCATTTGCATCCTAGGGGCGGAAGTCAAAGCCAAACACGCTCACCCGACTATTTAGTCTTAAAGCAAACAGCCTTACTTAGCTGTCAAAACTGTTTTACCAAAACTTTTTTTAGATTCGAGGAGCCTTGCCAATCTGGCATGTACCGCCTAGGGGAGAAAGTCAAAGCCAAATAGTCTCACACGACTATTAAGTCTGTATACATTCAGCCTCACCTGGAACTCAAAATTGCCTTACCAAAACTTTTCTTAGATACCAGGAACCCTGTTATTCTAGCATTTGCATCCTAGGGGCGCAAGTCAAAGCCAAGCACGCTCACCCGACTATTTAATCTTATAGCAAACAGTCTTACCTAGCTGTCAAAACTGTTTTACCAAATCTTGTCTTAGATTCCAAGAGCCCCGCCAATCTGGCATGTGCAGGGGAGCAAGTCAAAGCCAAACAGGCTCATCCGACTATTTAATCCTAAAACATATAGCCCCATCTGGCCGCCAAAACTGATTTACCAAAACCTATCTCAGTTACCAGGAACCCTGTTAATCTAGCATTTGCAGCCTAGGGGAGCAAGACAACGCCGAATAGTCTCACCCGACTATTAAATTTTAAATCATATAGCCCCACCTGGCCGCCAAAACTTATTTTACAAAACTTGTCTCAGATACCAGGAACCCTGTTAATCCAGCATTTGCATCCTAGGGGAGCAAGTCAAAGTCAAACACACTCACCCGACTATTTAACCTTAAAACATACAGACTTACGTAGCAGTCAAAACTGTTTTACCAAAGCTTTTTTTAGATTCCAGGAGCCCCGCCAATCTGGCATCTGCCGGCTAGGGGAGAAAGTCAAAGCCAAATAGTCTAACACGACTATTAAATCTGAAAACATTCAGCATCACCTGGAACTCAAAATTGCCTTACCAAAACTTGTTTCAGATACCAGGAACCCTGTTAATCCAGAATTTGCATCCTAGGGGCGCAAGTCAAAGCCAAACAGGCTCACCCGACTATTAAATCTTAAAACATATAGCCCCATTTGGCCGCCAAAACTGATTTACGAAAACTTGTCTTAGATACCAGGAACCCTGTTATTCCAGCATTTGCATCCTAGGGGCGCAAGTCAAAGCCAAACACGCTCACCCGACTATTTAATCTAAAAGCATTCAGTCTTACCTAGCTGTCAAAACTGACTTAACAAAACTGTGCAGCCTAGGGGAGGAAGACAAAGCCAATAAGCCTCACCCGACTAATAAATCTTAAAACGTATTGCCTCATTTGGCCGCCAAAACTGATTTACCAAAACTTGACTCAGATACCAGAACCCTGTTAATCCAGCATTTGCATCCTAGGGGAGCAAGTCAAAGTCAAACAGACTCACCCGACTATTTAACCTTAAAACATACAGACTTACGTAGCTGTCAAAACTGTTTTACCAAAACTTTTTTTAGATTCCAGGAGCCCCGCCAATCTGGCATGTACCGCCTAGGGGAGAAAGTCAAAGCCAAATAGTCTCACACGACTCTTAAGTCTGAATACATTCAGCCTCACCTGGAACTCAAAATTGCCTTACCAAAATATGTCTTAGATACCAGGAACCCTGTTCTTCCAGCATTTGCATCCTAGGGGCGCAAGTCAAAGCCAAACAGGCTCACCCGACTATTAAATCTTAAAACATATAGCCCCATTTGGCCGCCAAAACTCATTTACGAAAACTTGTCTTAGATACCAGGAACCCTGTTATTCCAGCATTTGCATCCTAGGGGCGCAAGTCAAAGCCAAACACGCTCACCCGACTATTTAATCTAAAAGCATTCAGTCTTACCTAGCTGTCAAAACTGACTTAACAAAACTGTGCAGCCTAGGGGAGGAAGACAAAGCCAATAAGCCTCACCCGACTAATAAATCTTAAAACGTATTGCCTCATTTGGCCGCCAAAACTGATTTACCAAAACTTGACTCAGATACCAGAACCCTGTTAATGCAGCATTTGCATTCTAGGGGCGCAAGTCAAAGCCAAACTGGCTTACCCGACCCTTTAATCTTAAAACATACAGTCTTGCCGAGCTGTCAAAACAGTTTTGCCAAAACTTGTCTCAGATACCAGGAGCCCTGCCAATCTGGCATGTGCAGCCTAGGGGAGCAGGTCAAAGCAAAACAGGCTCACCCGACTATTTAATACTAAACATACAGCCCCATCTGGCCGCCGAAACTGCTCTGCCAAAACCCGGCCAATCTGGCATTTGCAGCCTAGGGGAACAAGTCAAAGCCAATTAGTCGGACCTCATTATCCAATCTGAAAACACACAGTCCCATCTGGTTGCCAAAACTGCTTTACCAAAACATCTATCAGATTCCAGGAGCCCCGCCAATCTGGCATGTGCCGCCTAGGGGCGCAAGTCAAAGCCAAACATGCTCAACCGACTTTTTAATCTTAAAACATACAGTCTTGCCTAGCTGTCAAAACTGTTTTACCAAACCTTCTCTTAGATTCCAGGAGCCCCGCCTATCTGGCATATGGAGCCTAGGGGAGCAAGTCAAAGCCAAACAGGCTCATCCGACTATTTAATCCTAAAACATACAGCCTCACCTGGAAGTCAAAATTGCTTTACCGAAACTTGTCTCAGATACAAGGATCCCAGATAATCTAGCATTTGCATCCTGGGGGCCCAAGTCAAAGCCAAATGGTCTCACCCGACTATTTAATCTTAAAACATACAGCCTTACCTAGCTGTCAAAACTGTTTTACTAAAACTTTTCTTAGATTCCAGGAACCCTGTTAATCTAGCATTTGCAGCCTAGGGGACCAAGTCAAAGCAAAATAATCTCAACCGACTATTAAGTCTTAACACATTCAGCCTCACCTGTAACTCAAAATTGCCTTTCCAAAACTTGTCTCAGATACCAGGAACCCTGTTATTCCAGCATTTGCATCCTAGGGGCGCAATTCAAAGTTAAACAGGGTCACCCTACAATTTAATCTTAAAACAAACAGCCCCATCTGGCTGTCAAAACTGTTTTACTAAAACTTTTATTAGATTCCAAGAGCCTTGCCAATCTGGCATGTGCCAGAGCGGGAGAGCAAGTCACCCGACTATTATGTCTGAATACATTCAGCCTCAGCTGGAACTCAAAATTGCCATACCAAAACTTGTTTCAGATACCAGGAACCCTGTTATTCCAGCATTTGCATCCTAGGGGCGGAAGTCAAAGCCAAACACGCTCACCCGACTATTTAGTCTTAAAGCAAACAGCCTTACTTAGCTGTCAAAACTGTTTTACCAAAACTTTTTTTAGATTCGAGGAGCCTTGCCAATCTGGCATGTACCGCCTAGGGGAGAAAGTCAAAGCCAAATAGTCTCACACGACTATTAAGTCTGTATACATTCAGCCTCACCTGGAACTCAAAATTGCCTTACCAAAACTTTTCTTAGATACCAGGAACCCTGTTATTCTAGCATTTGCATCCTAGGGGCGCAAGTCAAAGCCAAGCACGCTCACCCGACTATTTAATCTTATAGCAAACAGTCTTACCTAGCTGTCAAAACTGTTTTACCAAAACTTGTCTTAGATTCCAAGAGCCCCGCCAATCTGGCATGTGCAGGGGAGCAAGTCAAAGCCAAACAGGCTCATCCGACTATTTAATCCTAAAACATATAGCCCCATCTAGCCGCCAAAACTGATTTACCAAAACCTATCTCAGTTACCAGGAACCCTGTTAATCTAGCATTTGCAGCCTAGGGGAGCAAGACAACGCCGAATAGTCTCACCCGACTATTAAATTTTAAATCATATAGCCCCACCTGGCCGCCAAAACTTATTTTACAAAACTTGTCTCAGATACCAGGAACCCTGTTAATCCAGCATTTGCATCCTAGGGGAGCAAGTCAAAGTCAAACACACTCACCCGACTATTTAACCTTAAAACATACAGACTTACGTAGCAGTCAAAACTGTTTTACCAAAGCTTTTTTTAGATTCCAGGAGCCCCGCCAATCTGGCATCTGCCGGCTAGGGGAGAAAGTCAAAGCCAAATAGTCTAACACGACTATTAAATCTGAAAACATTCAGCATCACCTGGAACTCAAAATTGCCTTACCAAAACTTGTTTCAGATACCAGGAACCCTGTTAATCCAGAATTTGCATCCTAGGGGCGCAAGTCAAAGCCAAACAGGCTCACCCGACTATTAAATCTTAAAACATATAGCCCCATTTGGCCGCCAAAACTGATTTACGAAAACTTGTCTTAGATACCAGGAACCCTGTTATTCCAGCATTTGCATCCTAGGGGCGCAAGTCAAAGCCAAACACGCTCACCCGACTATTTAATCTAAAAGCATTCAGTCTTACCTAGCTGTCAAAACTGACTTAACAAAACTGTGCAGCCTAGGGGAGGAAGACAAAGCCAATAAGCCTCACCCGACTAATAAATCTTAAAACGTATTGCCTCATTTGGCCGCCAAAACTGATTTACCAAAACTTGACTCAGATACCAGAACCCTGTTAATCCAGCATTTGCATCCTAGGGGAGCAAGTCAAAGTCAAACAGACTCACCCGACTATTTAACCTTAAAACATACAGACTTACGTAGCTGTCAAAACTGTTTTACCAAAACTTTTTTTAGATTCCAGGAGCCCCGCCAATCTGGCATGTACCGCCTAGGGGAGAAAGTCAAAGCCAAATAGTCTCACACGACTCTTAAGTCTGAATACATTCAGCCTCACCTGGAACTCAAAATTGCCTTACCAAAATATGTCTTAGATACCAGGAACCCTGTTCTTCCAGCATTTGCATCCTAGGGGCGCAAGTCAAAGCCAAACACGCTCACCCGACTATTTAATCTTAAAGCATTCAGTCTTACCTAGCTGTCAAAACTGACTTAACAAAACTGTTCAGCCTAGGGGAGGAAGACAACGCCAATAAGCCTCACCCGACTAATAAATCTTAAAACGTATTGCCTCATTTGGCCGCCAAAACTGATTTACCAAAACTTGACTCAGATACCAGAACCCTGTTCTTCCAGCATTTGCATCCTAGGGGCGCAAGTCAAAGCCAAACAAGCTTACCCGACTATTTAATCTTAAAGCAAACAGCCTTACCTAGCTGTCAAAACTGTTTTACCAAAACTTGTCTTAGATTCCAGGAGCCCCGCCAATCTGGCATGTGCAGCCTAGGGGAGCAAGTCAAAGCCAAACAGGCTCATCCGACTATTTAATCCTAAAAAATATAGCCCCATCTGGCCGCCAAAACTGATTTACCAAAACTTGTCTCAGATATCAGGAACCCTGTTAATCCAGCATTTGCATCCTAGGGGAGCAAGTCAAAGTCAAACAGACTCACCCGACTATTTAACCTTAAAACATACAGACTTACGTAGCTGTCAAAACTGTTTTACCAAAGCTTTTTTAGATTCCAGGAGCCCCGCCAATCTGGCATCTGCCGCCTAGGGGAGAAAGTCAAAGCCAAATAGTCTCACACGACTATTAAATCTGAAAACATTCAGCATCACCTGGAACTCAAAATTGCCTTACCAAAACTTGTTTCAGATACCAGGAACCCTGTTAATCCAGCATTTGCATCCTAGGGGCGCAAGTCATAGCCAAACAGGCTCACCCGACAATTAAATCTTAAAACATATAGCCCCATCTGGCCGCCAAAACTGATTTACGAAAACTTGTCTTAGATACCAGAAACCCTGTTATTCCAGCATTTGCATTTTAGGGGCGCAAGTCAAAGCCAAGCACGCTCACCCGACTATTTAATCTTATAGCAAACAGTCTTACCTAGCTGTCAAAACTGTTTTACCAAAACTTGTCTTAGATTCCAAGAGCCCCGCCAATCTGGCATGTGCAGGGGAGCAAGTCAAAGCCAAACAGGCTCATCCGACTATTTAATCCTAAAACATATAGCCCCATCTGGCCGCCAAAACTGATTTACCAAAACCTATCTCAGTTACCAGGAACCCTGTTAATCTAGCATTTGCAGCCTAAGGGAGCAAGACAACGCCAAATAGTCTCACCCGACTATTAAATTTTAAATCATATAGCCCCACCTGGCCGCCAAAACTTATTTAACAAAACTTGTCTCAGATACCAGGAACCCTGTTAATCCAGCATTTGCATCCTAGGGGAGCAAGTCAAAGTCAAACACACTCACCCGACTATTTAACCTTAAAACATACAGACTTACGTAGCAGTCAAAACTGTTTTACCAAAGCTTTTTTTAGATTCCAGGAGCCCCGCCAATCTGGCATCTGCCGGCTAGGGGAGAAAGTCAAAGCCAAATAGTCTAACACGACTATTAAATCTGAAAACATTCAGCATCACCTGGAACTCAAAATTGCCTTACCAAAACTTGTTTCAGATACCAGGAACCCTGTCAATCCAGAATTTGCATCCTAGGGGCGCAAGTCAAAGCCAAACAGGCTCACCCGACTATTAAATCTTAAAACATATAGCCCCATTTGGCCGCCAAAACTGATTTACGAAAACTTGTCTTAGATACCAGGAACCCTGTTATTCCAGCATTTGCATCCTAGGAGCGCAAGTCAAAGCCAAACACGCTCACCCGACTATTTAATCTAAAAGCATTCAGTCTTACCTAGCTGTCAAAACTGACTTAACAAAACTGTGCAGCCTAGGGGAGGAAGACAAAGCCAATAAGCCTCACCCGACTAATAAATCTTAAAACGTATTGCCTCATTTGGCCGCCAAAACTGATTTACCAAAACTTGACTCAGATACCAGAACCCTGTTAATCCAGCATTTGCATCCTAGGGGAGCAAGTCAAAGTCAAACAGACTCACCCGACTATTTAACCTTAAAACATACAGACCTACGTAGCTGTCAAAACTGTTTTACCAAAACTTTTTTTAGATTCCAGGAGCCCCGCCAATCTGGCATGTACCGCCTAGGGGAGAAAGTCAAAGCCAAATAGTCTCACACGACTCTTAAGTCTGAATACATTCAGCCTCACCTGGAACTCAAAATTGCCTTACCAAAATATGTCTTAGATACCAGGAACCCTGTTCTTCCAGCATTTGCATCCTAGGGGCGCAAGTCAAAGCCAAACACGCTCACCCGACTATTTAATCTTAAAGCATTCAGTCTTACCTAGCTGTCAAAACTGACTTAACAAAACTGTTCAGCCTAGGGGAGGAAGACAAAGCCAATAAGCCTCACCCGACTAATAAATCTTAAAACGTATTGCCTCATTTGGCCGCCAAAACTGATTTACCAAAACTTGACTCAGATACCAGAACCCTGTTCTTCCAGCATTTGCATCCTAGGGGCGCAAGTCAAAGCCAAACAAGCTTACCCGACTATTTAATCTTAAAGCAAACAGCCTTACCTAGCTGTCAAAACTGTTTTACCAAAACTTGTCTTAGATTCCAGGAGCCCCGCCAATCTGGCATGTGGAGCCTAGGGGAGCAAGTCAAAGCCAAACAGGCTCATCCGACTATTTAATCCTAAAACATATAGCCCCATCTGGCCGCCAAAACTGATTTACCAAAACTTGTCTCAGATATCAGGAACCCTGTTAATCCAGCATTTGCATCCTAGGGGAGCAAGTCAAAGACAAACAGACTCACCCGACTATTAAACCTTAAAACATACAGACTTACGTAGCTGTCAAAACTGTTTTACCAAAGCTTTTTTTTAGATTCCAGGAGCCCCGGCAATCTGGCATCTGCCGCCTAGGGGAGAAAGTCAAAGCCAAATAGTCTCACACGACTATTAAATCTGAAAACATTCAGCATCACCTGGAACTCAAAATTGCCTTAACAAAACTTGTTTCAGATACCAGGAACCCTGTTAATCCAGCATTTGCATCCTAGGGGCGCAAGTCAAAGCCAAACTCGCTCACCCGACTATTAAATCTTAAAACATATAGCCCCATCTGGCCGCCAAAACTGATTTACGAAAACTTGTCTTAGATACCAGAAACCCTGTTATTCCAGCATTTGCATTTTAGGGGCGCAAGTCAAAGCCAAACACGCTCACCCGACTATTTAATCTTAAAGCATACAGCCTTACCTAGCTGTCAAAACTGATTTACCAAAACATGTCTTAGATTCCAGGAGCCCCGCCAATCTGGCATGTGCAGCCTAGGGGAGCAAGTCAAAGCCAAACAGGCTCATCCGACTATTTAATCCTAAAACATACAGACCTACGTAGCTGTCAAGACTGTTTTACCAAAACTTTTTTTAGATTCCAATAGCCCCGCCAATCTGGCATGTACCGCCTAGGGGAGAAAGTCAAAGCCAAATAGTCTCACACGACTATTAAGTCTGAATACATTCAGCCTCACCTGGAACTCAAAGCAAGTCAAAGCCAAACAGGCTCATCCGACTATTTAATCCTAAAACATATAGCCCCATCTGGCCGCCAAAACTGATTTACCAAAACCTATCAAAGTTACCAGGAGCCCTGTTAATCCAGCATTTGCATCCTAGGGGAGCAAGTCAAAGTCAAATAGTCTCACCCGACTATTGAATTTTAAATTATATAGCCCCACCTGGCCGCCAAAACTGATTTACCAAAACTTGTCTCAAATACCAGGAACCCTGTTAATCCAGTTTTGGCATCATGGGGGAGCAAGTCAAAGTCAAACAGACTCATCCGACTATTTAACCTTAAAACATACAGACCTACGTAGCTGTCAAAACTGTTTTACCAAAACTTTTTTTAGATTCCAATAGCCCCGCCAATCTGGCATGTACCGCCTAGGGGAGAAAGTCAAAGCCAAATAGTCTCACACGACTATTAAGTCTGAATACATTCAGCCTCACCTGGAACTCAAAATTGCCTTACCAAAACTTGTCTTAGATACCAGGAACCCTGTTATTCCAGCATTTTCATCCTAGGGGCGCAAGTCAAAGCCAAACACGCTCACCCGACTATTTAATCTTAAAGCAACAGCCTTACCTAGCTGTCAAAACTGTTTTACCAAAACTTGTCTTAGATTCCAGGAGCCCCGCCAATCTGGCATGTGCAGCCTAGGGGAGCAAGTCAAAGCCAAACAGGCTCATCCGACTATTTAATCCTAAAACATATAGCCCCATCTGGCCGCCAAATTGATTTACCAAAACCTATCTCAGTTACCAGGAACCCTGTTAATTTAGCATTTGCAGCCTAGTGGAGCAAGACAAAGCCAAATAGTCTCACCCGACTTTTAAATTTTAAATCATATAGCCCCACCTGGCCGCCAAAACTGATTTACCAAAACTTGTCTCAGATACCAGGAACCCTGTTAATCCAGCATTTGCATCCTAGGGGAGCAAGTCAAAGTCAAACAGACTCACCCGACTATTTAACCTTAAAACATACAGACTTACGTAGCTGTCAAAACTGTTTTACCAAAGCTTTGTTTAGATTCCAGGAGCCCCGCCAATCTGGCATCTGCCGCCTAGGGGAGAAAGTCAAAGCCAAATAGTCTCACACGACTATTAAATCTGAAAACATTCAGCATCACCGGGAACTCAAAATTGCCTTACCAAAACTTGTTTCAGATACCAGGAACCCTGTTAATCCAGCATTTGCATCCTAGGGGCGCAAGTCAAAGCCAAACAGGCTCACCCGACTTTTAAATCTTAAAACATATAGCCCCATCTGGCCGCCAAAACTGATTTACGAAAACTTGTCTTAGATACCAGAAACCCTGTTATTCCAGCATTTGCATTTTAGGGGCGCAAGTCAAAGCCAACCACGCTCACCCGACTATTTAATCTTAAAGCATACAGCCTTACCTAGCTGTCAAAACTGATTTACCAAAACTTGTCTCAGATACCAGGAGCCCTGTTAATCCAGCATTTGCATCCTAGGGGAGCAAGTCAAAGTCAAATAGTCTCACCCGACTATTGAATTTTAAATTATATAGCCCCACCTGGCCGCCAAAACTGATTTACCAAAACTTGTCTCAAATACCAGGAACCCTGTTAATCCAGTTTTTGCATCATGGGGGAGCAAGTCAAAGTCAAACAGACTCATCCGACTATTTAACCTTAAAACATACAGACCTACGTAGCTGTCAAAACTGTTTTACCAAAACTTTTTTAGATTCCAATAGCCCCGCCAATCTGGCATGTACCGCCTAGGGGAGAAAGTCAAAGCCAAATAGTCTCACACAACTATTAAGTCTGAATACATTCAGCCTCACCTGGAACTCAAAATTGCCTTACCAAACCTTGTCTTAGATACCAGGAACCCTGTTATTCCAGCATTTGCATCCTAGGGGCGCAAGTCAAAGCCAAACACGCTCACCCGACTATTTAATCTTAAAGCAAACAGCCTTACCTAGCTGTCAAAACTGTTTTACCAAAACTTGTCTTAGATTCCAGGAGCCCCGCCAATCTGGCATGTGCAGCCTAGGGGAGCAAGTCAAAGCCAAACAGGCTCATCCGACTATTTAATCCTAAAACATATAGCCCCATCTGGCCGCCAAAACTGATTTACCAAAACCTATCTCAGTTACCAGGAACCCTGTTAATCTAGCATTTGCAGCCTAGGGGAGCAAGACAAAGCCAAATAGTCTCACCCGACTATTAAATTTTAAATCATATAGCCCCATCTAGCCGCCAAAACTGATTTACCAAAACTTGCCTCAGATTCCAGGCACCCTGTTAATCCAGCATTTGCTTCCTAGGGGAGCAAGTCAAAGTCAAACAGACTCACCCGACTATATAACCTTACAACATACAGACTTACGTAGCTGTCAAAACTGTTTTACCAAAGCTTTTTTAGATTCCAGGAGCCCCGCCAATCTGGCATCTGCCGCCTAGGGGAGAAAGTCATAGCCAAATAGTCTCACACGACTATTAAATCTGAAAATATTCAGCATCACCTGGAACTCAAAATTGCCTTACCAAAACTTGTCTCAGATATCAGGAACCCTGTTAATTCAGCATTTGCATCCTAGGGGCGCAAGTCAAAGCCAAACAGGCTCACAGAACTATTAAATCTTAAAACATATAGCCCCATCTGGCCGCCAAAGCTGATTTACGACAACTTGTCTTAGATACCAGGAACCCTGTTATTCCAGCATTTGCATCCTAGGGGCGCAAGTCAAAGCCAAACACGCTCACCCGACTATTTAATCTTAAAGCATACAGACTTACGTAGCTGTCAAAACTGTTTTACCAAAACTTTTTTTAGATTCCAGGAGCCCCGCCAATCTGGCATGTACCTCCTAGGGGAGAAAGTCAAAGCCAAATAGTCTCACACGACTATTAAGTCTGAATACATTCAGCCTCACCTGGAACTCAAAATTGCCTTACCAAAACTTGTCTTAGATACCAGGAACCCTGTTATTCCAGCATTTGCATCCTAGGGGCGCAAGTCAAAGCCAAACACGCTCACCCGACTATTTAATCTTAAAGCAAACAGCCTTACCTAGCTGTCAAAACTGTTTTACCAAAATTTGTCTTAGATTCCAGGAACCCCGCCAATCTGGCATGTGCAGCCTAGGGGAGCAAGTCAATGCCAAACAGGCTCATCCGACTATTTAATCCTAAAACATATAGCCCCATCTGGCCGCCAAAACTGATTTACCAAAACCTATCAAAGTTACCAGGAACCCTGTTAATATAGCATTTGCAGCCTAGGGGAGCAAGACAAAGCCAAATAGTCTCACCCGACTATTAAATTTTTAATCATATAAACCCACCTGGCCGCCAAAACTGATTTACCAAAACTTGTCTCAGATAGCAGGAACCATGTTAATCCAGCATTTGCATCCTAGTGGAGCAAGTCAAGGTCAAACAGACTCACCCGACTATTTAACCTTAAAACATACAGACTTACGTAGCTGTCAAAACTGTTTTACCAAAACTTTTTTTAGATTCAAGGAGCTCCGCAAATCTGGAATCTGCCGCCGAGCGGAGAAAGTCAAAGCCAAATAGTCTCACACGATTATTAAGTCTGAAAACATTCAGCATCACCTGGAACTTAAAATTGCCTTACCAAAACTGGTTTCAGATACCAGGAACCCTGTTAATCCAGCATTTACATCCTAGGGGCGCAAGTCAAAGCCAAACAGGCTAACCCCACTATTAAATCTTAAAACAAGTAGCCCCATCTGGCCGCCAAAACTGATTTACGAAAACTTGTCTTAGATACCAGGAACCCTGTTATTCCAGCATTTGCATCCTAGGGGCGCAAGTCAAAGCCAAACACGCTCACAGGACTATTTAATCTTAAAACATACAGCCTTACCTAGCTGTCAAAACTGTTTTACCAAAACTTGTCTTAGATTCCAGGAGCCCCGCCAATCTGGCATGTGCAGCCAAGGGGATCAAGTCAAAGCCAAACAGGCTCATCCGACTATTTAATCCTAAAACATGTAGCCCCATCTGGCCGCCAAAATTGATTTACCAAAACCTATCTCAGTTACCAGGAACCCTGTTAATCTATCATTTGCAGCCTAGGGGAGCAAGACAAAGCCAAATAGTCTCACCCGACTATTAAATTTTAAATCATAAAGTCCCACCTGGCCGCCAAAACTGATTTACCAAAACTTGTCTCAGATACCAGGAACCCTGTTATTCCAGCATTTGCATCCTAGGGGCGCAAGTCAAAGCCAAACACGCTCACAGGACTATTTAATCTTAAAACATACAGCCTTACCTAGCTGTCAAAACTGTTTTACCAAAACTTGTCTTAGATTCCAGGTGTCCCGCCAATCTGGCATGTGCAGCCTAGGGGAGGAAGACAAAGCCAAATAGCCTCACCCGACTATTAAATCTTAAAACATATAGCCTCATCTGGCCGCCAAAAATGATTTACCAAAACTTGTCTCAGATACCAGAACCCTGTTAATCCAGCATTTGCATCCTAGGGGTGCAAGTCAAAGTCAAACAGACTCACCCGACTATTTAACCTTAAAACATACAGACCTACGTAGCTGTCAAAACTGTTTTACCAAAACTTTTTTTAGATTCCAGGAGCCCCGCCAATCTGGCATGTACCGCCTAGGGGAGAAAGTCAAATCCAAATAGTCACACACGACTATTAAGTCTGAATACATTCAGCCTCACCTGGAACTCAAAATTGCCTTACCAAAACTTTTCTTAGATACCAGGAACCCTGTTATTCCAGCATTTGCATCCTAGGGGCGCAAGTCAAAGCCAAGCACGCTCACCCGACTATTTAATCTTAAAGCATACAGCCTTACCTAGCTGTCAAAACTGTTTTACCAAAACTTGTCTTAGATTCCAGGAGCCCCGCCAATCTGGCATGTGCAGCCTAGGGGAGCAAGTCAAAGCCAAACAGGCTCATCCGACTATTTAATCCTAAAACTTATAGCCCCATCTGGCCGCCAAAACATATTTACGACAACTTGTCTTAGATACCAGGAACCCTGTTATTCCAGCATTTGCATCCTAGGGGTGCAAGTCAAAGCCAAACACGCTCACTCGACTAGTTAATCTTGAAGCATACAGCCTTACCTAGCCGCCAATCTGGCATGTGCAGCCTAGGGGAGCAAGTCAAAGCCAAGCAGGCTCATCGGACTATTTAATCCTAAAACATATAGCCCCATCTGGCCGCCAAAACTGATTTACCAAAACCTATCTCAGTGACCAGGAACCCTGTTAACCTAGCATTTGCAGCCTAGGGGAGCACGACAAAGCCAAATAGTCTCACCCGACTATTAAATTTTAAATCATATAGCCCCACCTGGCCGCCAAAACTGATTTACCAAAACTTGACTCAAATACCAGGAACCCTGTTAATCCAGCATTTGCATCCTAGGGGAGCAAGTCAAAGTCAAACAGACTCACCCGACTATTTAACCTTAAAACATACAGACTTACGTAGCTGTGAAAACTGTTTTACCAAAGCTTTTTTTAGATTCCAGGGGCCCCGCCAATCTGGCATCTGCCGCCTAGGAGAGAAAGTCAAAGCCAAATAGTCTCACACGACTATTAAATCTGAAAACATTCAGCATCACCTGGAACTCAAAATTGCCTTACCAAAACTTGTTTCAGATACCAGGAACCCTGTTAATCCAGCATTTGCATCCTAGGGGCGCAAGTCAAAGCCAAACAGGCTAACCCCACTATTAAATCTTAAAACATGTAGCCCCATCTGGCCGCCAAAACTGATTTACGAAAACTTGTCTTAGATACCAGGAACCCTGTTATTCCAGCATTTGCATCCTAGGGGCGCAAGTCAAAGCCAAACACGCTCACCCGACTATTTAATCTTAAAACATACAGCCTTACGTAGCTGTCAAAACTGTTTTACCAAAACTTGTCTTAGATTCCACGAGCCCCGCCAATCTGGCATGTGCAGCCAAGGGGAGCAAGTCAAAGCCAAGCAGGCTCATCCGACTATTTAATCCTAAAACATATAGCCCCAAAACTGATTTACCAAAACTTGTCTTAGATACCAGGAACCCTGTTATTCCAGCATTTGCATCCTAGGGGCGCAAGTCAAAGCCAAAAACGCTCACCCGACTATTTAATCTTAAAACATACAGCCCCATCTGGCCTCCAAAACTGATTTACGAAAACTTGTCTTAGATACCAGGAACCCTGTTATTCCAGCATTTGCATCCTAGGGGCGCAAGTCAAAGCCAAACACGCTCACCCGACTATTTAATCTTAAAACATACAGCCCTACCTAGCTGTCAAAACTGTTTTACCAAAACTTGTCTTAGATTCCAGGAGCCCCGCCAATCTGGCATGTGCAGCCTAGGGGAGCAAGTCAAAGCCAAACAGGCTCATCCGACTATTTAATCCTAAAACTTATAGCCCCATCTGGCCGCCAAAACATATTTACGACAACTTGTCTTAGATACCAGGAACCCTGTTATTCCAGCATTTGCATCCTAGGGGTGCAAGTCAAAGCCAAACAGGCTCACCAAACTATTAAATCTTAAAACATATAGCCCCATCTGGCCGCCAAAACCGACTTACCAAAACATGTCTTAGATTCCAGGAGCCCCGCCAATCTGGCATGTGCAGCCTAGGGGAGCAAGTCAAAGCCAAACAGGCTCATCCGACTATTTAATCCTAAAACATATAGCCCCATCTGGCCGCCAAAACTGAATTACCAAAACTTGTCTCAGATACCATGAACCCTGTTAATCTAGCAATTGCAGCCTAGGGGAGCAAAACAAAGCCAAATAGCCTCACCCGACTATTAAATTTTAACTCATTCAGCCACACCTGGAACTCAAAATTGCCTTACCAAAACTTGTCTCAGATACCAGGAACCCTGTTAATCCAGCATTTGCATCCTAGGGGCGCAAGTCAAAGCCAAACAGGCTCACCAAACTATTAAATCTTAAAACATATAGCCCCATCTGGCCGCCAAAACCGACTTACCAAAACATGTCTTAGATACCAGGAACTCTGTTATTCCAGCATTTGCATCCTAGGGGCGCAAGTCAAAGCCAAACACGCTCACCCGACTATTTAATCTTAAAGCATACAGCCTTACCTAGCTGTCAAAACTGTTGTACCAAAACTTGTCTCAGATACCAGGAACACTGTTAATGCAGCATTTGCATCCTAGGGGCGCAAGTCAAAGCCAAACAGGCTCACCCAACTATTAAATCTTAAAACATATAGCCCCATCTGGCCGCCAAAACTGATTTACCAAAACTTGTCTTAGATACCAGGAACCCTGTTATCCCAGCATTTTCATCCTAGGGGCGCAAGTCAAAGCCAAACACGCTCACCCGACTATTTAATCTTAAAGCATATAGCCTTACCTAGCTATCAAAACTGTTTTAGCAAAACTTGTCTTAGATTCCAGGAGCCCCGCCAATCTGGCATGTGCAGCCGAGGGGAGCAAGTCAAAGCCAATCAGGCTCACCCGACAATTTAATCTTAAAACATACAGACTTACGTAGCTGCCAAAACTGATTTACCAAAACTTGTCTTAGATACCAGGAACCCTGTTATTCCAGCATTTGCATCCTAGGGGCGCAAGTCAAAGCCAAACACGCTCACCCGACTATTTATTCTTAAAGCATACAGCCTTACCTAGCTGTCAAAACTGTTTTACCAAAACTTGTCTCAGATACCATGAACCCTGTTAATCCAGCATTTGCATCCTAGGGGCGCCAGTCAAAGCCAAACAGGTTCACCAAACTATTAAATCTTAAAACATATTGCCCCATTTGGCCGCCAAAACCGACTTACCAAAACATGTCTTAGATACCAGGAACCCTGTTATTCCAGCATTTGCATCCTAGGGGCGCAAGTCAAAGCCAAACACGGTCACCCGACTATTTAATCTTAAAGCATACAGCCTTACCTAGCTGTCAAAACTGTTTTACCAAAACTTGTCTCAGATACCAGGAACACTGTTAATGCAGCATTTGCATCCTAGGGGCGCAAGTCAAAGCCAAACAGGCTCACCCGACTATTAAATCTTAAAACATATAGCCCCATCTGGACGCCAAAACTGATTTACCAACACTTGTCTTAGATACCAGGAACCCTGTTATTCTGTTATTCCTGTTATTATACAAAGCCAAACACACTCACCCGACTTTTTAATCTTAAAACATACAGTCTTGCCCAGCTGTCAAAACTGTTTTCCCAAACCTTGTCTAAGATTCCAGGAGCCAAGCCAATCTGGCATGTGGAGCCTAGGGGAACAAGTCAAAGCCAAACAGGCTCCCCCGACAGTTTAATCTTAAAACATACAGACTTACGTAGCTGTCAAAACTGTTTTACCAAAACTTTTTTTAGATTCCAGGAGCCCCGCCAATCTGGCATGTGCCGCCTAGGGGAGAAAGTCAAAGCCAAATAGTCTCAAACGACTATTAAGTCTGCATACATTCAGTCTCACCTGGAACTCAAAATTGCCTTACCAAAACTTGTCTCAGATACCAGGAACCCTGTTAATCCAGCATTTGCATCCTAGGGGAGCAAGTCAAAGTCAAATAGTCTCACCCGACTATTGAATTTTAAATCATATAGCCCCACCTGGCCGCCAAAACTGATTTACCAAAACTTGTCTCAAATACCAGGAACCCTGTTAATCCAGCATTTGCATCCTAGGGGAGCAAGTCAAAGTCAAACAGACTCACCCGACTATTTAACCTTAAAACATACAGACTTATGTAGCTGTCAAAACTGTTTTACCAAAACTTGCCTTAGAAACCAGGAGCCCCGCCAATCTGGCATGTGCCGCCTAGGGGAGAAAGTCAAAGCCAAATAGTCTCACACGACTATTAAATCTGAAAACATTCAGCATCACCTGGAACTCAAAATTGCCTTACCAAAACTTGTTTCAGATACCAAGAACCCTGTTAATCCAGCATTTGCATCCTAGGGGCGCAAGTCAAAGCCAAACAGGCTAACCCCACTATTAAATCTTAAAACATGTAGCCCATCTGGCCGCCAAAACTGATTTACGAAACTTTGTCTTAGATACCAGGAACCCTGTTATTCCAGCATTTGCTTCCTAGGGGAGCAAGTCAAAGCCAAACAGGCTCCACCGACAGTTTAATCTTAAAACATACAGACTTACGTAGCTGTCAAAACTGTTTTACCAAAACTTGTCTTAGATTCCAGGAGCCCGCCAATCTGGCATGTGCAGCCAAGGGGAGCAAGTCAAAGCCAAGCAGGCTCATCCGACTATTTAATCCTAAAACATATAGCCCCATAGACGCCAAAACTGATTTACCAAAACTTGTCTTAGATACGAGGAACCCTGTTATTCCAGCATTTGCATCCTTGGGGCGCAAGTCAAAGCCAAACACGCTCACCCGACTATTTAATCTTAAAGCATACAGCCTTATCTAGCTGTCAAAACTGTTTTACCAAAACTTGTCTTAGATTCCAGGAGCCCCGCCAATCTGGCATGTGCAGCCTAGGGGAGCAAGTCAAAGCCAAACAGGATCATCCGACTATTTAATCCTAAAACATATAGCCCCATCTGGCCGCCAAAACTGATTTAGCAAAACTTGTCTCAGATACCAGGAACCCTGTTAATCTAGCATTTGCAGCCTAGGGGAGCAAAACAAAGCCAAATAGCCTCACCCGACTATTAAATTTTAACTCATTCAGCCACACCTGGAACTCAAAATTGCCTTACCAAAACTTGTCTCAGATACCAGGAACCCTGTTAATCCAGCATTTGCATCCTAGGTGCGCAAGTCAAAGCCAAACAGGCTCACCAAACTATTAAATCTTAAAACAAATAGCCCCATCTGGACGCCAAAACCGACTTACCAAAACATGTCTTAGATACCAGGAACTCTGTTATTCCAGCATTTGCATCCTAGGGGCGCAAGTCAAAGCCAAACACGCTCACCCGACTATTTAATCTTAAAGCATACAGCCTTACCTAGCTGTCAAAACTGTTTTACCAAAACTTGTCTTAGATTCCAGGAGTCCCGCCAATCTGGCATGTGGAGCCAAGGGGAGCAAGTCACAGCCAAGCAGGCTCATCCGACTATTTAATCCTAAAACATATAGCCCCAAAACTGATTTACCAAAACTTGTCTTAGATACCAGGAACCCTGTTATTCCAGCATTTGCATCCTAGGGGCGCAAGTCAAAGCCAAAAACGCTCACCCGACTATTTAATCTTAAAACATACAGCCCCATCTGGCCTCCAAAACTGATTTACGAAAACTTGTCTTAGATACCAGGAACTCTGTTATTCCAGCATTTGCATCCTAGGGGCGCAAGTCAAAGCCAAACACGCTCACCCGACTATTTAATCTTAAAGCATACAGCCTTACCTAGCTGTCAAAACTGTTCTACCAAAACTTGTCTCAGATACCAGGAACACTGTTAATGCAGCATTTGCATCCTAGGGGCGCAAGTCAAAGCCAAACAGGCTCACCCAACTCTTAAATCTTAAAACATATAGCACCATCTGGCCGCCAAAACTGATTTACCAAAACTTGTCTTAGATACCAGGAACCCTGTTATCCCAGCATTTTCATCCTAGGGGCGCAAGTCAAAGCCAAACACGCTCACCCGACTATTTAATCTTAAAGCATACAGCCTTACCTAGCTGTCAAAACTGTTTTACCAAAACTTGTCTTAGATTCCAGGAGTCCCGCCAATCTGGCATGTGGAGCCTAGGGGAGCAATTCAAAGCCAAACAGGCTCACCCGACAATTTAATCTTAAAACATACAGACTTACGTAGCTGCTAAAACTGCTTTACCAAAACTTGCCTTAAAAACCAGGAGCCTTGTTAATCTAGCATTTGCAGCCTAGGGGAGCAAGTCAAAGCAAAATAGTCTCACCCGACTATTAAGTCTTAACACATTCAGCCTCACCTGGAACTCAAAATTGTCTTACCAATACCAGGAACCCTGTTTATCCAGCATTTGCATCCTAGGGGCGCAACTCAAAGCCAAACAGGCTCAACCGAATATTTAATCTTAAAACATACAGTCTTGCCCAGCTGTCAAAACTGTTTTACCAAACCTTGTCTTAGATTCCAGGAGCCCCGCCAATCTGGCATGTGCAGCCTAGGGGAGCAAGTCAAAGCCAAACAGGATCATCCGACTATTTAATCCTAAAACATATAGCCCCATCTGGCCGCCAAAACTGAATTACCAAAACTTGTCTCAGATACCATGAACCCTGTTAATCTAGCAATTGCAGCCAAGGGGAGCAAAACAAAGCCAAATAGCCTCACCCGACTATTAAATTTTAACTCATTCAGCCACACCTGGAACTCAAAATTGCCTTACCAAAACTTGTCTCAGATACCAGGAACCCTGTTAATCCAGCATTTGCATCCTAGGGGCGCAAGTCAAAGCCAAACAGGCTCACCAAACTATTAAATCTTAAAACATATAGCCCCATCTGGCCGCCAAAACCGACTTACCAAAACATGTCTTAGATACCAGGAACTCTGTTATTCCAGCATTTGCATCCTAGGGGCGCAAGTCAAAGCCAAACACGCTCACCCGACTATTTAATCTTAAAGCATACAGCCTTACCTAGCTGTCAAAATTGCCTTACCAAAACTTGTCTCAGATACCAGGAACCCTGTTAATCCAGCATTTGCATCCTAGGGGAGCAAGTCAAAGTCAAATAGTCTCACCCGACTATTGAATTTTAAATCATATAGCCCCACCTGGCCGCCAAAACTGATTTACCAAAACTTGTCTCAAATACCAGGAACCCTGTTAATCCAGCATTTGCATCCTAGGGGAGCAAGTCAAAGTCAAACAGACTCACCCGACTATTTAACCTTAAAACATACAGACTTACGTAGCTGTCAAAACTGTTTTACCAAAACTTGCCTTAGAAACCAGGAGCCCCGCCAATCTGGCATGTGCCGCCTAGGGGAGAAAGTCAAAGCCAAATAGTCTCACACGACTATTAAATCTGAAAACATTCAGCATCACCTGGAACTCAAAATTGCCTTACCAAAACTTGTTTCAGATACCAAGAACCCTGTTAATCCAGCATTTGCATCCTAGGGGCGCAAGTCAAAGCCAAACAGGCTAACCCCACTATTAAATCTTAAAACATGTAGCCCCATCTGGCCGCCAAAACTGATTTACGAAACCTTGTCTTAGATACCAGGAACCCTGTTATTCCAGCATTTGCTTCCTAGGGGAGCAAGTCAAAGCCAAACAGGCTCCCCCGACAGTTTAATCTTAAAACATACAGACTTACGTAGCTGTCAAAACTGTTTTACCAAAACTTGTCTTAGATTCCAGGAGCCCGCCAATCTGGCATGTGCAGCCAAGGGGAGCAAGTCAAAGCCAAGCAGGCTCATCCGACTATTTAATCCTAAAACATATAGCCCCATAGACGCCAAAACTGATTTACCAAAACTTGTCTTAGATACGAGGAACCCTGTTATTCCAGCATTTGCATCCTTGGGGCGCAAGTCAAAGCCAAACACGCTCACCCGACTATTTAATCTTAAAGCATACAGCCTTACCTAGCTGTCAAAACTGTTTTACCAAAACTTGTCTTAGATTCCAGGAGCCCCGCCAATCTGGCATGTGCAGCCTAGGGGAGCAAGTCAAAGCCAAACAGGATCATCCGACTATTTAATCCTAAAACATATAGCCCCATCTGGCCGCCAAAACTGATTTAGCAAAACTTGTCTCAGATACCAGGAACCCTGTTAATCTAGCATTTGCAGCCTAGGGGAGCAAAACAAAGCCAAATAGCCTCACCCGACTATTAAATTTTAACTCATTCAGCCACACCTGGAACTCAAAATTGCCTTACCAAAACTTGTCTCAGATACCAGGAACCCTGTTAATCCAGCATTTGCATCCTAGGGGCGCAAGTCAAAGCCAAACAGGCTCACCCAACTCTTAAATCTTAAAACATATAGCACCATCTGGCCGCCAAAACTGATTTACCAAAACTTGTCTTAGATACCAGGAACCCTGTTATCCCAGCATTTTCATCCTAGGGGCGCAAGTCAAAGCCAAACACGCTCACCCGACTATTTAATCTTAAAGCATACAGCCTTACCTAGCTGTCAAAACTGTTTTACCAAAACTTGTCTTAGATTCCAGGAGTCCCGCCAATCTGGCATGTGGAGCCTAGGGGAGCAATTCAAAGCCAAACAGGCTCACCCGACAATTTAATCTTAAAACATACAGACTTACGTAGCTGCTAAAACTGCTTTACCAAAACTTGCCTTAAAAACCAGGAGCCTTGTTAATCTAGCATTTGCAGCCTAGGGTAGCAAGTCAAAGCAAAATAGTCTCACCCGACTATTAAGTCTTAGCACATTCAGCCTCACCTGGAACTCAAAATTGTCTTACCAATACCAGGAACCCTGTTTATCCAGCATTTGCATCCTAGGGGCGCAACTCAAAGCCAAACAGGCTCAACCGACTATTTAATCTTAAAACATACAGTCTTGCCCAGCTGTCAAAACTGTTTTACCAAACCTTGTCTTAGATTCCAGGAGCCAAGCCAATGTGGCATGTGGAGCCTAGGGGAGCAAGTCAAAGCCAAACAGGCTCCCCGACAGTTTAATCTTCAAACATACAGACTTACGTAGCTGCAAAAACTGCTTTACCAAAACTTGCCTTAAAAACAAGGAGCCTTGTTAATCTAGCAATTGCAGCCTAGGGGAGCAAGTCAAAGCAAAATAGTCTCACCCGACTATTAAGTCTTAACACATTCAGCCTCACCTGGAACTCAAAATTGTCTTACCAATACCAGGAACCCTGTTTATCCAGCATTTGCATCCTAGGGGCGCAACTCAAAGCCAAACAGGCTCAACCGACTATTTAATCTTAAAACATACAGTCTTGCCCAGCTGTCAAAACTGTTTTACCAAACCTTGTCTTAGATTC
This sequence comes from Drosophila kanekoi, assembly GCA_037075305.1. Taxonomy (NCBI): domain Eukaryota; kingdom Metazoa; phylum Arthropoda; class Insecta; order Diptera; family Drosophilidae; genus Drosophila; species Drosophila kanekoi. The sequence goes on from JBAMCE010000663.1 coordinate 176,065, forward strand.
CAGGAGCCCCGCCAATCTGGCATGTGCAGCCTAGGGGAGCAAGTCAAAGCCAAACAGGATCATCCGACTATTTAATCCTAAAACATATAGCCCCATCTGGCCGCCAAAACTGAATTACCAAAACTTGTCTCAGATACCATGAACCCTGTTAATCTAGCAATTGCAGCCAAGCGGAGCAAAACAAAGCCAAATAGCCTCACCCGACTATTAAATTTTAACTCATTCAGCCACACCTGGAACTCAAAATTGCCTTACCAAAACTTGTCTCAGATACCAGGAACCCTGTTAATCCAGCATTTGCATCCTAGGGGCGCAAGTCAAAGCCAAACAGGCTCACCAAACTATTAAATATTAAAACATATAGCCCCATCTGGCCGCCAAAACCGACTTACCAAAACATGTCTTAGATACCAGGAACTCTGTTATTCCAGCATTTGCATCCTAGGGGCGCAAGTCAAAGCCAAACACGCTCACCCGACTATTTAATCTTAATGCATACAGCCTTACCTAGCTGTCAAAACTGTTCTACCAAAACTTGTCTCAGATACCAGGAACACTGTTAATGCAGCATTTGCATCCTAGGGGCGCAAGTCAAAGCCAAACTGGCTCACCCAACTATTAAATCTTAAAACATATAGCCCCATCTGGCCGCAAATATTCATTTACCAAAACTTGTCTTAGATACCAGGAACCCTGTTATCCCAGCATTTTCATCCTAGAGGCGCAAGTCAAAGCCAAACACGCTCACCCGACTATTTAATCTTAAAGCATACAGCCTTAGCTAGCTGTCAAAACTGTTTTACCAAAACTTGTCTTAGATTCCAGGAGTCCCGCCAATCTGGCATGTGGAGCCTAGGGGAGCAAGTCAAAGCCAAACAGGCTCACCCGACAATTTAATCTTAAAACATACAGACTTACGTAGCTGCTAAAACTGCTTTACCAAAACTTGCCTTAAAAACCAGGAGCCTTGTTAATCTAGCATTTACAGCCTAGGGGAGCAAGTCAAAGCAAAATAGTCTCACCCGACTATTAAGTCTTAACACATTCAACCTCACCTGGAACTCAAAATTGTCTTACCAATACCAGGAACCCTGTTTATCCAGCATTTGCATCCTAGGGGCGCAAGTCAAAGCCAAACAGGCTCAACCGACTATTTAATCTTACCAAACCTTGTCTAAGATTCCAGGAGCCAAGCCAATCTGGCATGTGGAGCCTAGGGGAGCAAGTCAAAGCCAAGCAGGCTCCCCCGACAGTTTAATCTTAAAACATACAGACTTACGTAGCTGTCAAAACTGTTTTACCAAAACTTGTCTTAGATTCCAGGAGTCCCGCCAATCTGGCATGTGCCGCCTAGGGGAGAAAGTCAAAGCCAAATAGTCTCAAACGACTATTAAGTCTGAATACATTCAGTCTTACCTGGAACTCAAAATTGCCTTTCCAAAACTTGTCTCAGATACCAGGAACCCTGTTAATCCAGCATTTGCATCCTAGCGGAGCAAGTCAAAGTCAAACAGACTCACCCGACTATTAAATCTTAAAACATATAGCCCCATATGGCCGCCAAAACTGATTTACCAAAACTTGTCTCAGATACCAGGAACCCTGTTAATCCAGCATTTGCATCCTAGGGGCGCAAGTCAAAGCCAAACAGGCTCACCAAACTATTAAATATTAAAACATATAGCCCCATCTGGCCGCCAAAACCGACTTACCAAAACATGTCTTAGATACCAGGAACTCTGTTATTCCAGCATTTGCATCCTAGGGGCGCAAGTCAAAGCCAAACACGCTCACCCGACTATTTAATCTTAATGCATACAGCCTTACCTAGCTGTCAAAACTGTTCTACCAAAACTTGTCTCAGATACCAGGAACACTGTTAATGCAGCATTTGCATCCTAGGGGCGCAAGTCAAAGCCAAACTGGCTCACCCAACTATTAAATCTTAAAACATATAGCCCCATCTGGCCGCAAAAATTCATTTACCAAAACTTGTCTTAGATACCAGGAACCCTGTTATCCCAGCATTTTCATCCTAGAGGCGCAAGTCAAAGCCAAACACGCTCACCCGACTATTTAATCTTAAAGCATACAGCCTTAGCTAGCTGTCAAAACTGTTTTACCAAAACTTGTCTTAGATTCCAGGAGTCCCGCCAATCTGGCATGTGGAGCCTAGGGGAGCAAGTCAAAGCCAAACAGGCTCACCCGACAATTTAATCTTAAAACATACAGACTTACGTAGCTGCTAAAACTGCTTTACCAAAACTTGCCTTAAAAACCAGGAGCCTTGTTAATCTAGCATTTACAGCCTAGGGGAGCAAGTCAAAGCAAAATAGTCTCACCCGACTATTAAGTCTTAACACATTCAACCTCACCTGGAACTCAAAATTGTCTTACCAATACCAGGAACCCTGTTTATCCAGCATTTGCATCCTAGGGGCGCAAGTCAAAGCCAAACAGGCTCAACCGACTATTTAATCTTACCAAACCTTGTCTAAGATTCCAGGAGCCAAGCCAATCTGGCATGTGGAGCCTAGGGGAGCAAGTCAAAGCCAAGCAGGCTCCCCCGACAGTTTAATCTTAAAACATACAGACTTACGTAGCTGTCAAAACTGTTTTACCAAAACTTGTCTTAGATTCCAGGAGTCCCGCCAATCTGGCATGTGCCGCCTAGGGGAGAAAGTCAAAGCCAAATAGTCTCAAACGACTATTAAGTCTGAATACATTCAGTCTTACCTGGAACTCAAAATTGCCTTTCCAAAACTTGTCTCAGATACCAGGAACCCTGTTAATCCAGCATTTGCATCCTAGCGGAGCAAGTCAAAGTCAAACAGACTCACCCGACTATTAAATCTTAAAACATATAGCCCCATATGGCCGCCAAAACTGATTTACCAAAACTTGTCTTAGATACCAGGAACCCTGTTATTCCAGCATTTGCATCCTAGGGGCGCAAGTCAAAGCCAAACACGCTCACCCGACTATTTAATCTTAAGACATACAGACTTACGTAGCTGTCAAAACTATTTTACCAAAACTTGTCTTAGATTCCAGGAGCCCCGCCAAACTGGCATGTGCAGCCAAGGGGAGCAAGTCAAAGCCAATCAGGCTCACCCGACAATTTAATCTTAAAACATACAGACTTACGTAGCTGCCAAAACTGATTTACCAAAACTTGTCTTAGATACCAGGAACCCTGTTATTCCAGCATTTGCATCCTAGGGGCGCAAGTCAAAGCCAAACACGCTCACCCGACTATTTAATCTTAAAGCATACAGCCTTACCTAGCTGTCAAAACTGTTTTACCAAAACTTGTCTTAGATTCCAGGAGCCCCGCCAATCTGGCATGTGCAGCCTAGGGGAGCAAGTCAAAGCCAAACAGGCTCATCCGACTATTTAACCCTAAATCATAATGCCCCATCTGGCCGCCAAAACTGATTTACCAAAACTTGTCTCAGATACCAGGAACCCTGTTAATCTAGCATTTGCATCCTAGGGGCGCAGGTCAAAGCCAAACAGGTTCACCAAACTATTAAATCTTAAAATATATAGCCCCATCTGGCCGCCAAAACCGACTTACCAAAACATGTCTTAGATACCAGGAACCCTGTTATTCCAGCATTTGCATCCTAGGGGCGCAAGTCAAAGCCAAACACGGTCACCCGACTATTTAATCTTAAAGCATACAGCCTTACCTAGCTGTCAAAACTGTTTTACCAAAACTTGTCTCAGATACCAGGAACACTGTTAATGCAGCATTTGCATCCTAGGGGCGCAAGTCAAAGCCAAACAGGCTCACCCGACTATTAAATCTTAAAACATATAGCCCCATCTGGACGCCAAAACTGATTTACCAAAACTTGTCTTAGATACCAGGAACCCTGTTATTCTGTTATTCCTGTTATTATACAAAGCCAAACAGGCTCAACCGACTATTTAATCTTAAAACAAACAGTCTTGCCCAGCGGTCAAAACTGTTTTACCAAACCTTGTCTAAGATTCCAGGAGCCAAGCCAATCTGGCATGTGGAGCCTAGGGGAGCAAGTCAAAGCCAAACAGGCTCCCCCGACAGTTTAATCTTAAAACATACAGACTTACGTAGCTGTCAAAACTGTTTTACCAAAACTTTTTTTAGATTCCAGGAGCCCCGCCAATCTGGCATGTGCCGCCTAGGGGAGAAAGTCAAAGCCAAATAGTCTCACACGACTATTAAATCTGAAAACATTCAGCATCACCTGTAACTCAAAATTGCCTTACCAAAACTTGTTTCAGATACCAAGAACCCTGTTAATCCAGCATTTGCATCCTAGGGGCGCAAGTCAAAGCCAAACAGGCTAACCCCACTATTAAATCTTAAAACATGTAGCCCCATCTGGCCGCCAAAACTGATTTACGAAACCTTGTCTTAGATACCAGGAACCCTGTTATTCCAGCATTTGCTTCCTAGGGGAGCAAGTCAAAGCCAAACAGGCTCCCCCGATAGTTTAATCTTAAAACATACAGACTTACGTAGCTGTCAAAACTGTTTTAACAAAACTTGTCTTAGATTCCAGGAGCCCGCCAATCTGGCATGTGCAGCCAAGGGGAGCAAGTCAAAGCCAAGCAGGCTCATCCGACTATTTAATCCTAAAACATATAGCCCCATAGACGCCAAAACTGATTTACCAAAACTTGTCTTAGATACGAGGAACCCTGTTATTCCAGCATTTGCATCCTTGGGGCGCAAGTCAAAGCCAAACACGCTCACCCGACTATTTAATCTTAAAGCATACAGCCTTACCTAGCTGTCAAAACTGTTCTACCAAAACTTGTCTCAGATACCAGGAACACTGTTAATGCAGCATTTGCATCCTAGGGGCGCAAGTCAAAGCCAAACAGGCTCACCCAACTATTAAATCTTAAAACATATAGCCCCATCTGGCCGCCAAAACTGATTTACCAAAACTCTTCTTAGATACCAGGAACCCTGTTATCCCAGCATTTTCATCCTAGGGGCGCAAGTCAAAGCCCAACACGCTCACCCGACTATTTAATCTTAAAGCATACAGCCTTACCTAGCTGTCAAAACTGTTTTACCAAAACTTGTCTTAGATTCCAGGAGTCCCGCCAATCTGGCATGTGGAGCCTAGGGGAGCAATTCAAAGCCAAACAGGCTCACCCGACAATTTAATCTTAAAACATACAGACTTACGAAGCTGCTAAAACTGCTTTACCAAAACTTGCCTTAAAAACCAGGAGCATTGTTAATCTAGCATTTGCAGCCTAGGGTAGCAAGTCAAAGCAAAATAGTCTCACCCGACTATTAAGTCTTAACACATTCAGCCTCACCTGGAACTCAAAATTGTCTTACCAATACCAGGAACCCTGTTTATCCAGCATTTGCATCCTAGGGGCGCAACTCAAAGCCAAACAGGCTCAACCGACTATTTAATCTTAAAACATACAGTCTTGCCCAGCTGTCAAAACTGTTTTACCAAACCTTGTCTTAGATTCCAGGAGCCCCGCCAATGTGGCATGTGGAGCCTAGGGGAGCAAGTCAAAGCCAAACAGGCTCCCCCGACAGTTTAATCTTCAAACATACAGCCTTAGCTAGCTGTCAAAACTGTTTTACCAAAACTTGTTTTAGATTCCAGGAGCCCCGCCAATCTGGCATGTGGAGCCTAGGGGAGCAAGTCAAAGCCAAACAGGCTCATCCGACTATTTAATCCTAAAACATATAGCCCCATCTGGCCGCCAAAACTGATTTACCAAAACTTGTCTCAGATACCAGGAACCCTATTAATCTAGCAATTGCAGCCTAGGGGAGCAAAACAAAGCCAAATAGCCTCACCCGACTATTAAATTTTAACTCATTCAGCCACACCTGGAACTCAAAATTGCCTTACCAAAACTTGTCTCAGATACCAGGAACCCTGTTAATCCAGCATTTGCATCCTAGGGGCGCAAGTCAAAGCCAAACTGGCTCACCCAACTATTAAATCTTAAAACATATAGCCCCATCTGGCCGCCAAAACTCATTTACCAAAACTTGTCTTAGATACCAGGAACCCTGTTATCCCAGCATTTTCATCCTAGAGGCGCAAGTCAAAGCCAAACACGCTCACCCGACTATTTAATCTTAAAGCATACAGCCTTAGCTAGCTGTCAAAACTGTTTTACCAAAACTTGTCTTAGATTCCAGGAGTCCCGCCAATCTGGCATGTGGAGCCTAGGGGAGCAAGTCAAAGCCACACAGGCTCACCCGACAATTTAATCTTAAAACATACAGACTTACGTAGCTGCTAAAACTGCTTTACCAAAACTTGCCTTAAAAACCAGGAGCCTTGTTAATCTAGCATTTACAGCCTAGGGGAGCAAGTCAAAGCAAAATAGTCTCACCCGACTATTAAGTCTTAACACATTCAGCCTCACCTGGAACTCAAAATTGTCTTACCAATACCAGGAACCCTGTTTATCCAGCATTTGCATCCTAGGGGCGCAAGTCAAAGCCAAACAGGCTCAACCGACTATTTAATCTTAAAACATACAGTCTTGCCCAGCGGTCAAAACTGTTTTACCAAACCTTGTCTAAGATTCCAGGAGCCAAGCCAATCTGGCATGTGGAGCAAGTCAAAGCCAAACAGGCTTCCCCGACAGTTTAATCTTAAAACATACAGACTTACGTAGCTGTCAAAACTGTTTTACCAAAACTTTTATTAGATTCCAGGAGCCCCGCCAATCTGGCATGTGCCGCCTAGGGGAGAAAGTCAAAGCCAAATAGTCTCAAACGACTATTAAGTCTGAATACATTCAGTCTCACCTGGAACTCAAAATTGCCTTACCAAAACTTGTCTCAGATACCAGGAACCCTGTTAATCCAGCATTTGCATCCTAGGGGAGCAAGTCAAAGTCAAACAGACTCACCCGACTATTAAATCTTAAAACATATAGCCCCATCTGGCCGCCAAAACTGATTTACGGAAACTTGTCTTAGATACCAGGAACCCTGTTATTCCAGCATTTGCATCCTAGGGGCGCAAGTCAAAGCCAAACACGCTCACCCGACTATTTAATCTTAAGACATACAGACTTACGTAGCTGTCAAAACTATTTTACCAAAACTTGTCTTAGATTCCAGGAGCCCCGCCAATCTGGCATGTGCAGCCTAGGGGAGCAAGTCAAAGCCAATCAGGCTCACCCGACAATTTAATCTTAAAACATACAGACTTACGTAGCTGCCAAAACTGATTTACCAAAACTTGTCTTAGATACCAGGAACCCTGTTATTCCAGCATTTGCATCCTAGGGGCGCAAGTCAAAGCCAAACACGCTCACCCGACTATTTAATCTTAAAGCATACAGCCTTACCTATCTGTCAAAACTGTTTTACCAAAACTTGTCTTAGATTCCAGGAGCCCCGCCAATCTGGCATGTGCAGCCTAGGGGAGCAAGTCAAAGCCAAACAGGCTCATCCGACTATTTAATCCTAAAACATAATGCCCCATCTGGCCGCCAAAACTGATTTACCAAAACTTGTCTCAGATACCAGGAACCCTGTTAATCCAGCATTTGCATCCTAGGGGCGCAGGTCAAAGCCAAACAGGTTCACCAAACTATTAAATCTTAAAACATATAGCCCCATCTGGCCGCCAAAACCGACTTACCAAAACATGTCTTAGATACCAGGAACCCTGTTATTCCAGCATTTGCATCCTAGGGGCGCAAGTCAAAGCCAAACACGGTCACCCGACTATTTAATCTTAAACCATACAGCCTTACCTAGCTGTCAAAACTGTTTTACCAAAACTTGTCTCAGATACCAGGAACACTGTTAATGCAGCATTTGCATCCTAGGGGCGCAATTCAAAGCCAAACAGGCTCACCCGACTATTAAATCTTAAAACATATAGCCCCATCTGGACGCCAAATTTGATTTACCAAAACTTGTCTTAGATACCAGGAACCCTGTTATTCTGTTATTCCTGTTATTATACAAAGCCAAACACACTCACCCGACTATTTAATCTTAAAACATACAGTCTTGCCCAGCTGTCAAAACTGTTTTACCAAACCTTGTCTAAGATTCCAGGAGCCAAGCCAATCTGGCATGTGCAGCCTAGGGGAGCAAGTCAAAGCAAAATAGTCTCACCCGACTATTAAGTCTTAACACATTCAGCCTCACCTGGAACTCAAAATTGTCTTACCAATACCAGGAACCCTGTTTATCCAGCATTTGCATCCTAGGGGCGCAACTCAAAGCCAAACAGGCTCAACCGACTATTTAATCTTAAAACATACAGTCTTGCCCAGCTGTCAAAACTGTTTTACCAAACCTTGTCTTAGATTCCAGGAGCCAAGCCAATGTGGCATGTGGAGCCTAGGGGAGCAAGTCAAAGCCAAACAGGCTCCCCCGACAGTTTAATCTTCAAACATACAGACTTACGTAGCTGTCAAAACTGTTTTACCAAAACTTTTATTACATTCCAGGAGCCCCGCCAATCTGGCATGTGCCGCCTAGGGGAGAAAGTCAAAGCCAAATAGTCTCAAACGACTATTAAGTCTGAATACATTCAGTCTCACCTGGAACTCAAAATTGCCTTACCAAAACTTGTCTCAGATACCAGGAACCCTGTTAATCCAGCATTTGCATCCTAGGGGAGCAAGTCAAAGTCAAACAGACTCACCCGACTATTAAATCTTAAAACATATAGCCCCATCTGGCCGCCAAAACTGATTTACGAAAACTTGTCTTAGATACCAGGAACCCTGTTATTCCAGCATTTGCATACTAGGGGCGCAAGTCAAAGCCAAACACGCTCACCCGACTATTTAATCTTAAGACATACAGCCTTACCTAGCTGTCAAAACTGTTTTACCAAAATTTGTCTTACATTCCAGGAGCCCCGCCAATCTGGCATGTGCAGCCTAGGGGAGCAAGTCAAAGCCAAACAGGCTCACCCGACAATTTAATCTTAAAACATACAGAATTACATAGCTGCCAAAACTGATTTACCAAAACTTGTCTTAGATACCAGGAACCCTGTTATTCCAGCATTTGCATCCTAGGGGCGCAAGTCAAAGCCAAACACGCTCACCCGACTATTTAATCTTAAAGCATACAGCCTTACCTAGCTGTCAAAACTGTTTTACCAAAACTTGTCTTAGATTCCAAGAGCCCCGCCAATCTGGCATGTGCAGCCTAGGGGATTAAGTCAAAGCCAAACAGGCTCATCCGACTATTTAATCCTAAAACATAATGCCCCATCTGACCGCCAAAACTGATTTACCAAAACTTGTCTCAGATACCAGGAACCCTGTTAATCCAGCATTTGCATCCTAGGGGCGCCAGTCAAAGCCAAACAGGTTCACCAAACTATTAAATCTTAAAACATATAGCCCCATCTGGACGCCAAAACTGATTTACCAAAACTTGTCTTAGATACCAGGAACCCTGTTATTCTGTTATTCCTGTTATTATACAAAGCCAAACACGGTCACCCGACTATTTAATCTTAAAGCATACAGCCTTACCTAGCCGTCAAAACTGTTTTACCAAAACTTGTCTCAGATACCAGGAACACTGTTAATGCAGCATTTGCATCTTAGGGGCGCAAGGCAAAGCCAAACAGGCTCACCCGACTATTAAATCTTAAAACATATAGCCCCATCTGGTCGCCAAAACTGATTTACCAAAACTTTTCTTAGATACCAGGAACCCTGTTATTCTGTTATTCCTGTTATTATACAAAGCCAAACACGCTCACCCGACTATTTAATCTTAAAACATACAGTATTGCCCAGCTGTCAAAACTGTTTTACCAAACCTTGTCTAAGATTCCAGGAGCCAAGCCAATCTGGCATGTGGAGCCTAAGGGAGCAAGTCAAAGCCAAACAGGCTCTTCCGACAGTTTAATCTTAAAACATACAGACTTACGTAGCTGTCAAAACTGTTTTACCAAAACTTTTTTTAGATTCCAGGAGCCCCGCCAATCTGGCATGTGCCGCCTAGGGGAGAAAGTCAAAGCCAAATAGTCTCAAACGACTATTAAGTCTGAATACATTCAGTCTCACCTGGAACTCAAAATTGCCTTACCAAAACTTGTCTCAGATACCAATAACCCTGTTAATCCAGCATTTGCATCCTAGGGGAGCAAGTCAAAGTCAAATAGTCTCACCCGACTATTGAATTTTAAATCATATAGCCCCACCTGGCCGCCAAAACTGATTTACCAAAACTTGTCTCAAATACCAGGAACCCTGTTAATCCAGCATTTGCATCCTAGGGGCGCCAGTCAAAGCCAAACAGGCTCACCAAACTATTAAATCTTAAAACATATAGCCCCATCTGGACGCCAAAACCGACTTACCAAAACATGTCTTAGATACCAGGAACCCTGTTATTCCAGCATTTGCATCCTAGGGGCGCAAGTCAAAGCCAAACACGCTCACCCGACTATTTAATCTTAAAGCATACAGCCTTACCTAGCTGCCAAACTGTTTTACCAAAACTTGTCTCAGATACCAGGAACACTGTTATTGCAGCATTTGCATCCTAGGGGCGCAAGTCAAAGCCAAACAGGCTCACCCAACTATTACATCTTAAAACATATAGCCCCATCTGGCCGCCAAAACCGACTTACCAAAACATGTCTTAGATACCAGGAACCCTGGTATCCAGCATTTGCATCCTAGGGGCGCAAGTCAAAGCCAAACACGCTCACCCGACTATTTAATCCTAAAGCATACAGTCTTACCTAGCTGTCAAAACTGTTTAACCAAAACTTGTCTTAGATTCCAGGAGTCCCGCCAATCTGGCATGTGGAGCCTAGGGGAGCAAGTCAAAGCCAAACAGGCTCACCCGACAATTTAATCTTAAAACATACAGACTTACGTAGCTGCCAAAACTGTTTAACCAAAACTTTATTTAGATTCCAGGTGCCCCGCCAATCTGGCATGTGCCGCCTAGGGGAGAAAGTCAAAGCCAAATAGTCTCAAACGACTATTAAGTCTGAATACATTCAGCCTCACCTGGAACTCAAAATTGCCTTAACAAAACTTGTCTCAGATACCAGGAACCCTGTTAATCCAGCATTTGCATCTTAGGGGCGCAAGGCAAAGCCAAACAGGCTCACCCGACTATTAAATCTTAAAACATATAGCCCCATCTGGCCGCCAAAACCGACTTACCAAAACATGTCTTAGATACCAGGAACCCTGTTATTCCAGCATTTGCATCCTAGGGGCGCAAGTCAAAGCCAAACACGGTCACCCGACTATTTAATCTTAAACCATACAGCCTTACCTAGCTGTCAAAACTGTTTTACCAAAACTTGTCTCAGATACCAGGAACACTGTTAATGCAGCATTTGCATCCTAGGGGCGCAATTCAAAGCCAAACAGGCTCACCCGACTATTAAATCTTAAAACATATAGCCCCATCTGGACGCCAAATTTGATTTACCAAAACTTGTCTTAGATACCAGGAACCCTGTTATTCTGTTATTCCTGTTATTATACAAAGCCAAACACACTCACCCGACTATTTAATCTTAAAACATACAGTCTTGCCCAGCTGTCAAAACTGTTTTACCAAACCTTGTCTAAGATTCCAGGAGCCAAGCCAATCTGGCATGTGCAGCCTAGGGGAGCAAGTCAAAGCAAAATAGTCTCACCCGACTATTAAGTCTTAACACATTCAGCCTCACCTGGAACTCAAAATTGTCTTACCAATACCAGGAACCCTGTTTATCCAGCATTTGCATCCTAGGGGCGCAACTCAAAGCCAAACAGGCTCAACCGACTATTTAATCTTAAAACATACAGTCTTGCCCAGCTGTCAAAACTGTTTTACCAAACCTTGTCTTAGATTCCAGGAGCCAAGCCAATGTGGCATGTGGAGCCTAGGGGAGCAAGTCAAAGCCAAACAGGCTCCCCCGACAGTTTAATCTTCAAACATACAGACTTACGTAGCTGTCAAAACTGTTTTACCAAAACTTTTATTACATTCCAGGAGCCCCGCCAATCTGGCATGTGCCGCCTAGGGGAGAAAGTCAAAGCCAAATAGTCTCAAACGACTATTAAGTCTGAATACATTCAGCCTCACCTGGAACTCAAAATTGCCTTAACAAAACTTGTCTCAGATACCAGGAACCCTGTTAATCCAGCATTTGCATCTTAGGGGCGCAAGGCAAAGCCAAACAGGCTCACCCGACTATTAAATCTTAAAACATATAGCCCCATCTGGCCGCCAAAACCGACTTACCAAAACATGTCTTAGATACCAGGAACCCTGTTATTCCAGCATTTGCATCCTAGGGGCGCAAGTCAAAGCCAAACACGGTCACCCGACTATTTAATCTTAAACCATACAGCCTTACCTAGCTGTCAAAACTGTTTTACCAAAACTTGTCTCAGATACCAGGAACACTGTTAATGCAGCATTTGCATCCTAGGGGCGCAATTCAAAGCCAAACAGGCTCACCCGACTATTAAATCTTAAAACATATAGCCCCATCTGGACGCCAAATTTGATTTACCAAAACTTGTCTTAGATACCAGGAACCCTGTTATTCTGTTATTCCTGTTATTATACAAAGCCAAACACACTCACCCGACTATTTAATCTTAAAACATACAGTCTTGCCCAGCTGTCAAAACTGTTTTACCAAACCTTGTCTAAGATTCCAGGAGCCAAGCCAATCTGGCATGTGCAGCCTAGGGGAGCAAGTCAAAGCAAAATAGTCTCACCCGACTATTAAGTCTTAACACATTCAGCCTCACCTGGAACTCAAAATTGTCTTACCAATACCAGGAACCCTGTTTATCCAGCATTTGCATCCTAGGGGCGCAACTCAAAGCCAAACAGGCTCAACCGACTATTTAATCTTAAAACATACAGTCTTGCCCAGCTGTCAAAACTGTTTTACCAAACCTTGTCTTAGATTCCAGGAGCCAAGCCAATGTGGCATGTGGAGCCTAGGGGAGCAAGTCAAAGCCAAACAGGCTCCCCCGACAGTTTAATCTTCAAACATACAGACTTACGTAGCTGTCAAAACTGTTTTACCAAAACTTTTATTACATTCCAGGAGCCCCGCCAATCTGGCATGTGCCGCCTAGGGGAGAAAGTCAAAGCCAAATAGTCTCAAACGACTATTAAGTCTGAATACATTCAGTCTCACCTGGAACTCAAAATTGCCTTACCAAAACTTGTCTCAGATACCAGGAACCCTGTTAATCCAGCATTTGCATCCTAGGGGAGCAAGTCAAAGTCAAACAGACTCACCCGACTATTAAATCTTAAAACATATAGCCCCATCTGGCCGCCAAAACTGATTTACGAAAACTTGTCTTAGATACCAGGAACCCTGTTATTCCAGCATTTGCATACTAGGGGCGCAAGTCAAAGCCAAACACGCTCACCCGACTATTTAATCTTAAGACATACAGCCTTACCTAGCTGTCAAAACTGTTTTACCAAAATTTGTCTTACATTCCAGGAGCCCCGCCAATCTGGCATGTGCAGCCTAGGGGAGCAAGTCAAAGCCAAACAGGCTCACCCGACAATTTAATCTTAAAACATACAGAATTACATAGCTGCCAAAACTGATTTACCAAAACTTGTCTTAGATACCAGGAACCCTGTTATTCCAGCATTTGCATCCTAGGGGCGCAAGTCAAAGCCAAACACGCTCACCCGACTATTTAATCTTAAAGCATACAGCCTTACCTAGCTGTCAAAACTGTTTTACCAAAACTTGTCTTAGATTCCAAGAGCCCCGCCAATCTGGCATGTGCAGCCTAGGGGAGCAAGTCAAAGCCAAACAGGCTCATCCGACTATTTAATCCTAAAACATAATGCCCCATCTGACCGCCAAAACTGATTTACCAAAACTTGTCTCAGATACCAGGAACCCTGTTAATCCAGCATTTGCATCCTAGGGGCGCCAGTCAAAGCCAAACAGGTTCACCAAACTATTAAATCTTAAAACATATAGCCCCATCTGGACGCCAAAACTGATTTACCAAAACTTGTCTTAGATACCAGGAACCCTGTTATTCTGTTATTCCTGTTATTATACAAAGCCAAACACGGTCACCCGACTATTTAATCTTAAAGCATACAGCCTTACCTAGCCGTCAAAACTGTTTTACCAAAACTTGTCTCAGATACCAGGAACACTGTTAATGCAGCATTTGCATCTTAGGGGCGCAAGGCAAAGCCAAACAGGCTCACCCGACTATTAAATCTTAAAACATATAGCCCCATCTGGTCGCCAAAACTAATTTACCAAAACTTTTCTTAGATACCAGGAACCCTGTTATTCTGTTATTCCTGTTATTATACAAAGCCAAACACGCTCACCCGACTATTTAATCTTAAAACATACAGTATTGCCCAGCTGTCAAAACTGTTTTACCAAACCTTGTCTAAGATTCCAGGAGCCAAGCCAATCTGGCATGTGGAGCCTAAGGGAGCAAGTCAAAGCCAAACAGGCTCCCCCGACAGTTTAATCTTAAAACATACAGACTTACGTAGCTGTCAAAACTGTTTTACCAAAACTTTTTTTAGATTCCAGGAGCCCCGCCAATCTGGCATGTGCCGCCTAGGGGAGAAAGTCAAAGCCAAATAGTCTCAAACGACTATTAAGTCTGAATACATTCAGTCTCACCTGGAACTCAAAATTGCCTTACCAAAACTTGTCTCAGATACCAATAACCCTGTTAATCCAGCATTTGCATCCTAGGGGAGCAAGTCAAAGTCAAATAGTCTCACCCGACTATTGAATTTTAAATCATATAGCCCCAACTGGCCGCCAAAACTGATTTACCAAAACTTGTCTCAAATACCAGGAACCCTGTTAATCCAGCATTTGCATCCTAGGGGCGCCAGTCAAAGCCAAACAGGCTCACCAAACTATTAAATCTTAAAACATATAGCCCCATCTGGACGCCAAAACCGACTTACCAAAACATGTCTTAGATACCAGGAACCCTGTTATTCCAGCATTTGCATCCTAGGGGCGCAAGTCAAAGCCAAACACGCTCACCCGACTATTTAATCTTAAAGCATACAGCCTTACCTAGCTGCCAAACTGTTTTACCAAAACTTGTCTCAGATACCAGGAACACTGTTATTGCAGCATTTGCATCCTAGGGGCGCAAGTCAAAGCCAAACAGGCTCACCCAACTATTACATCTTAAAACATATAGCCCCATCTGGCCGCCAAAACCGACTTACCAAAACATGTCTTAGATACCAGGAACCCTGGTATCCAGCATTTGCATCCTAGGGGCGCAAGTCAAAGCCAAACACGCTCACCCGACTATTTAATCCTAAAGCATACAGTCTTACCTAGCTGTCAAAACTGTTTAACCAAAACTTGTCTTAGATTCCAGGAGTCCCGCCAATCTGGCATGTGGAGCCTAGGGGAGCAAGTCAAAGCCAAACAGGCTCACCCGACAATTTAATCTTAAAACATACAGACTTACGTAGCTGCCAAAACTGTTTAACCAAAACTTTATTTAGATTCCAGGTGCCCCGCCAATCTGGCATGTGCCGCCTAGGGGAGAAAGTCAAAGCCAAATAGTCTCAAACGACTATTAAGTCTGAATACATTCAGCCTCACCTGGAACTCAAAATTGCCTTAACAAAACTTGTCTCAGATACCAGGAACCCTGTTAATCCAGCATTTGCATCCTAGGGGAGCAAGTCAAAGTCAAACAGACTCACCCGACTATTTAACCTTAAAACATACAGACGTACGTACATAGCTGTCAAAATTGCTTTACCAAAACTTTTTTTAGATTCCATGAGCCCCGCCAATCTGGCCTGTGGAGCATAGGGGAGCAAGTCAATGCCAAACAGGCTCATCCGACCATTTAATCCTAAAACATTTAGCCCCATCTGGCCGCCAAAACTGATTTACCAAAACTTGCCTTAAAAAACCAGGAGCCCTGTTAATGTAGCATTTGCAGCCTAGGGAAGCAAGTCAAAGCAAAATAGTCTCACCCGACTATTAAGTCTTAACACATTCAGCCTCACCTTGATCTCAAAATTGCCTTACCAAAACATACAGACTTCAGCAGCTGCCAAAACTGATTTACCTAAACCTGTCTCAGTTACCAGGAACCCTGTTAATCTAGCATTTGTAGCCTAGGGGAGCAAGACAAAGCCAATTAGTCTCACCCGACTATTAAATTTTAAATCATATTGCCCCACCTGGCCGCCAAAACTGATTTAACAAAACATGTCTCAGAACCCTGTTAATCCAGCATTTGCATCCTAGGGGAGCAAGTCAAAGTCAAACAGACTCACCCGACTATTTAACCTTAAAAAATACAGACTTACGTAGCTGTCGAAACTGTTTTACCAAAACTTGTCTTAGATTCCAGGAGCCCCGCCAATCTGGCATGTGCAGCCTAGGGGAGCAAGTCAAAGCCAAACAGGCTCACCCGATTATTAAATCTGAAAACATTCAGCATCACCTGGAACCCAAAATTGCCTTACCAAAACTTGTTTCAGATACCAGGAACCCTGTTAATCCAGCATTTGCATCCTAGGGGAGCAAGTCAACGCCAAACAGGCTCATCCGACTATTAAATCTTAAAACATATAGCCCCATCTGGCCGCCAACACTGATTTACGAAAACTTGTCTTAGATACCAGGAACCCTGTTATTCCAGCATTTGCATCCTAGGGGCACTAGTCAAAGCCAATCACGGTCACCCGACTTTTTAATCTTAAAGCATTCAGCCTTACCTAGCTGTCAAAACTGTTTTACCAAAACTTGTCTTACATTCCAAGAGCCCCGCCAATCTGGCATGTGCAGCCTAGGGGAGCAAGTCAAAGCCAAACAGGCTCATCCGACTATTTAATCCTAAAACATTTAGCCCCATCTGGCCGCCAAAACTGATTTACCAAAACTTGCCTTAAAAAACCAGGAGCCCTGTTAATGTAGCATTTGCAGCCTAGGGGAGCAAGTCAACGCCAAACAGGCTCATCCGACTATTAAATCTTAAAACATATAGCCCCATCTGGCCGCCAACACTGATTTACGAAAACTTGTCTCAGATACCAGGAACCCTGTTAATCCAGCATTTGCATCCTAGGGGCGCCAGTCAAAGCCAAACAGGTTCACCAAACTATTAAATCTTAAAACATATAGCCCCATCTGGACGCCAAAACTGATTTACCAAAACTTGTCTTAGATACCAGGAACCCTGTTATTCTGTTATTCCTGTTATTATACAAAGCCAAACACGGTCACCCGACTATTTAATCTTAAAGCATACAGCCTTACCTAGCCGTCAAAACTGTTTTACCAAAACTTGTCTCAGATACCAGGAACACTGTTAATGCAGCATTTGCATCTTAGGGGCGCAAGGCAAAGCCAAACAGGCTCACCCGACTATTAAATCTTAAAACATATAGCCCCATCTGGTCGCCAAAACTGATTTACCAAAACTTTTCTTAGATACCAGGAACCCTGTTATTCTGTTATTCCTGTTATTATACAAAGCCAAACACGCTCACCCGACTATTTAATCTTAAAACATACAGTATTGCCCAGCTGTCAAAACTGTTTTACCAAACCTTGTCTAAGATTCCAGGAGCCAAGCCAATCTGGCATGTGGAGCCTAAGGGAGCAAGTCAAAGCCAAACAGGCTCCCCCGACAGTTTAATCTTAAAACATACAGACTTACGTAGCTGTCAAAACTGTTTTACCAAAACTTTTTTTAGATTCCAGGAGCCCCGCCAATCTGGCATGTGCCGCCTAGGGGAGAAAGTCAAAGCCAAATAGTCTCAAACGACTATTAAGTCTGAATACATTCAGTCTCACCTGGAACTCAAAATTGCCTTACCAAAACTTGTCTCAGATACCAATAACCCTGTTAATCCAGCATTTGCATCCTAGGGGAGCAAGTCAAAGTCAAATAGTCTCACCCGACTATTGAATTTTAAATCATATAGCCCCACCTGGCCGCCAAAACTGATTTACCAAAACTTGTCTCAAATACCAGGAACCCTGTTAATCCAGCATTTGCATCCTAGGGGCGCCAGTCAAAGCCAAACAGGCTCACCAAACTATTAAATCTTAAAACATATAGCCCCATCTGGACGCCAAAACCGACTTACCAAAACATGTCTTAGATACCAGGAACCCTGTTATTCCAGCATTTGCATCCTAGGGGCGCAAGTCAAAGCCAAACACGCTCACCCGACTATTTAATCTTAAAGCATACAGCCTTACCTAGCTGCCAAACTGTTTTACCAAAACTTGTCTCAGATACCAGGAACACTGTTATTGCAGCATTTGCATCCTAGGGGCGCAAGTCAAAGCCAAACAGGCTCACCCAACTATTACATCTTAAAACATATAGCCCCATCTGGCCGCCAAAACCGACTTACCAAAACATGTCTTAGATACCAGGAACCCTGGTATCCAGCATTTGCATCCTAGGGGCGCAAGTCAAAGCCAAACACGCTCACCCGACTATTTAATCCTAAAGCATACAGTCTTACCTAGCTGTCAAAACTGTTTAACCAAAACTTGTCTTAGATTCCAGGAGTCCCGCCAATCTGGCATGTGGAGCCTAGGGGAGCAAGTCAAAGCCAAACAGGCTCACCCGACAATTTAATCTTAAAACATACAGACTTACGTAGCTGCCAAAACTGTTTAACCAAAACTTTATTTAGATTCCAGGTGCCCCGCCAATCTGGCATGTGCCGCCTAGGGGAGAAAGTCAAAGCCAAATAGTCTCAAACGACTATTAAGTCTGAATACATTCAGCCTCACCTGGAACTCAAAATTGCCTTAACAAAACTTGTCTCAGATACCAGGAACCCTGTTAATCCAGCATTTGCATCCTAGGGGAGCAAGTCAAAGTCAAACAGACTCACCCGACTATTTAACCTTAAAACATACAGACGTACGTACATAGCTGTCAAAATTGCTTTACCAAAACTTTTTTTAGATTCCATGAGCCCCGCCAATCTGGCCTGTGGAGCATAGGGGAGCAAGTCAATGCCAAACAGGCTCATCCGACCATTTAATCCTAAAACATTTAGCCCCATCTGGCCGCCAAAACTGATTTACCAAAACTTGCCTTAAAAAACCAGGAGCCCTGTTAATGTAGCATTTGCAGCCTAGGGAAGCAAGTCAAAGCAAAATAGTCTCACCCGACTATTAAGTCTTAACACATTCAGCCTCACCTTGATCTCAAAATTGCCTTACCAAAACATACAGACTTCAGCAGCTGCCAAAACTGATTTACCTAAACCTGTCTCAGTTACCAGGAACCCTGTTAATCTAGCATTTGTAGCCTAGGGGAGCAAGACAAAGCCAATTAGTCTCACCCGACTATTAAATTTTAAATCATATTGCCCCACCTGGCCGCCAAAACTGATTTAACAAAACATGTCTCAGAACCCTGTTAATCCAGCATTTGCATCCTAGGGGAGCAAGTCAAAGTCAAACAGACTCACCCGACTATTTAACCTTAAAAAATACAGACTTACGTAGCTGTCGAAACTGTTTTACCAAAACTTGTCTTAGATTCCAGGAGCCCCGCCAATCTGGCATGTGCAGCCTAGGGGAGCAAGTCAAAGCCAAACAGGCTCACCCGATTATTAAATCTGAAAACATTCAGCATCACCTGGAACCCAAAATTGCCTTACCAAAACTTGTTTCAGATACCAGGAACCCTGTTAATCCAGCATTTGCATCCTAGGGGAGCAAGTCAACGCCAAACAGGCTCATCCGACTATTAAATCTTAAAACATATAGCCCCATCTGGCCGCCAACACTGATTTACGAAAACTTGTCTTAGATACCAGGAACCCTGTTATTCCAGCATTTGCATCCTAGGGGCACTAGTCAAAGCCAATCACGGTCACCCGACTTTTTAATCTTAAAGCATTCAGCCTTACCTAGCTGTCAAAACTGTTTTACCAAAACTTGTCTTACATTCCAAGAGCCCCGCCAATCTGGCATGTGCAGCCTAGGGGAGCAAGTCAAAGCCAAACAGGCTCATCCGACTATTTAATCCTAAAACAGATAGCCCCATAGATGCCAAAACTGATTTTCCAAAACTTGTCTTAGATACCAGGAACCCTGTTATTCCAGCATTTGCATCCTAGGGGCGCAAGTCATAGCCAAACACGCTCACCCGACTTTTTAATCTTAAAGCATACAGCCTTACCTAGTTGTCAAAACTGTTTTAACAACACTTGTCTTAGATTCCAGGAGCCCCGCCAATCGGGCATGTGCAGCCTAGGGGCGCAAAACAAAGCCAAATAGCCTCACCCGTCAATTCAATCTAAAAACATACAGACTTACGTAGCTGCCAAAACTTAGATACCAGGAACCCTGTTATTCCAACATTTGCATCCTAGGGGCGCAAGTCAAAGCCAAACACGCTCACCCGACCAATTAATCTTAAAGCATACAGCCTTACCTAGCTGTCAAAACTGTTTTACCAAAACTTGTCTTAGATTCCAGGAGCCCCACCAATCTGGCATGTGGAGCCTAGGGGAGCAAGTCAAAGCCAAACAGGCTCACCCGACAATTTAATCTTAAAACGTACAGACTTACGTAGCTGCCAAAACTGCTTTACCAAAACTTGCCTTAGAAACCATGAGCCCTGTTAATCTAGCATTTGCAGCCTAGGGGAGCAAGTCAAAGCAAAATAGTCTCACCCGACTATTAAGTCTTAACACATTCAGCCTCACCTGGAACTCAAAATTGCCTTACCAAAACTTGTTTCAGATACCAGGAACCCTGTTAATCCAGCATTGGCATCCTAGGGGCGCAACTCAAAGCCAAACAGGCTCAACCGACTTTTTAATCTTAAAACATACAGTCTTTCTCAGCTGTCAAAACTGTTTTACCAAACCTTGTCTTAGATTCCAAACAGGCTCACCCGACAATTTAATCTTAAAACATACAGACTTACGTAGTTGCCAAAGCTGCTTTACCAAAACTTGTCTCAGATACCAGGAACCCTGTTAATTCAGCATTTGCATCCTAGGGGAGCAAGTCAAAGCCGAACAGGCTCATCCGACTATTTAATCCTAAAACATATAGCCCCATCTGGCCGCCAAAACTGATTTACCAAAACTTGTATCAGATACCAGGAACCCTGTTAATCCAGCATTTGCATCCTAGGTTCGCCAGTCAAAGCCAAACAGGTTCACCAAACTATTAAATCTTAAAACATATAGCCCCATCTGGCCGCCAAAACCGACTTACCAAAACATGTATTAGATACCAGGAACCCTGTTATTCCAACATTTGCATCCTAGGGGCGCAAGTCAAAGCCAAACACGCTCACCCGACTATTTAATCTTAAAGCATACAGCCTTACCTAGCTGTCAAAACTTTTTTACCAAAACTTGTCTCAGATACCAGGAACACTGTTAATGCAGCATTTGCATCCTAGGGGCGCAAGTCAAAGCCAAACAGGCTCACCCGACTATTAAATCTTAAAACATATAGCCCCATCTGGCCGCCAAAACTGATTTACCAAAACTTGTCTTAGATACCAGGAACCCTGTTATTCCAGCATTTGCAAGTCAAAGCCAAACACGCTCACCCGACTATTTATTCTTAAAGCATACAGCCTTACCTAGCTGTCAAAACTGGTTCACCAAAACTTGTCTTAGATTCCAGGAGTCCCGCCAATCTGACATGTGGAGCCTAGGGAAGCAAGACAAAGCCAAACAGGCTC
Source organism: Drosophila kanekoi (assembly GCA_037075305.1). Lineage (NCBI taxonomy): Eukaryota > Metazoa > Arthropoda > Insecta > Diptera > Drosophilidae > Drosophila > Drosophila kanekoi. The sequence goes on from JBAMCE010000663.1 coordinate 197,773, forward strand.
ACCCGACAATTTAATCTTAAAACATATAGAATTACGTAGCTGCCAAAACTGCTTTACCAAAACTTGCCTTAAAACCCAGGAGCCTTGTTAATCTAGCATTTGCAGCCTAGGGGAGCAAGTAAAATCAAAATAGTCTCACCCGACTATTAAGTCTTAACACATTCAGCCTCACCTGGAACTCAAAATTGCCTTACCAATACCAGGAACCCTGTTTATCCAGCATTTGCATCCTAGGGGCGCAACTCAAAGCCAAACAGGCTCAACCGACTATTTAATCTTAAAACATACAGTCTAGCCCAGCTGTCAAAACTGTTTTACCAAACCTTGTCTTAGATTCCAGGAGCCAAGCCAATGTGGCATGTGGAGCCTAGGGGAGCAAGTCAAAGCCAAACAGGCTCTCCCGACAGTTTAATCTTAAAACATACAGACTTACGTAGCTGCCAAAACTGATTTACCAAAACTTGTCTTAGATACCAGGAACCCTGTTATTCCAGCATTTGCATCCTAGGGGCGCAAGTCAAAGCCAAACACGCTCACCCGACTATTTAATCTTAAAGCATACAGCCTTACGTAGCTGTCAAAACTGTTTTACCAAAACTTGTCTTAGATTCCAGGAGCCCCGCCAATCTGGCATGTGGAGCCTAGGGGAGAAAGTCAAAGCCAAATAGTCTCAAACGACTATTAAGTCTGAATACATTCAGCCTCACCTGGAACTCAAAATTGCCTTACCAAAACTTGTCTCAGATACCAGGAACCCTGTTAATCCAGCATTTGCATCCTAAGGGAGCAAGTCAAAGTCAAACAGACTCACCCGACTATTTAACCTTAAAACATACAGACTTACGTATCTGTCAAAATTGCTTTACCAAAACTTTTATTTAGATTCCAGGAGCCCCGCCAATCTGGCCTGTGGAGCCTAGGGGAGCAAGTCAATGCCAAACAGGCGCATCCGACCATTTAATCCTAAAACATTTAGCTCCATCTGGCCGCCAAAACTGCTTTACCAAAACTTGCCTTAGAAATCAGGAGCCCTGTTAATCTAGCATTTGCAGCCTAGGGGCGCAAGTCAAAGCCAAACACGCTCACCCGACTATTTCATCTTAAAACATACAGCCTTGCCCAGCTGTCAAAACTGTTTTACCAAACCTTGTCTTAGATTCCAGGAGCCCCGCCAATCTGGCATGTGCAGCCTAGGGGAGCAAGTCAAAGCCAAACAGGCTCATCCGACTATTTAATCCTAAAATATAAAGCCCCATAGACGCCAAAACTGATTTACCAAAACTTTTCTTAGATACCAGGTACCCTGTTATTCCAGCATTTGCATCCTAGGGGCGCAAGTCAAAGCCAAACAAGCTCACCCGACTATTTAATCTGATAGCATACAGCCTTACCTAGCTGTCAAAAGTGTTTTACCAAAACTTGTCTTAGATTCCAGGAGCCCCGCCAATCTGGCATGTGGAGCCTAGGGGAGCAAGTCAAAGCCAAACAGGCTCATCCGACTATTTTATCCTAAAACATATAGCCCCATAGATGCCAAAACTGATTTATCAAAACTTTTCTTAGATACCAGGAACCCTTTTATTCTAGCATTTGCATCCTAGGGGCGCAAGTCAAAGCCAAACACGCTCACCCGACTATTTAATCTTAAAGCATACAGCCTTACCTAGCTGTCAAAACTGTTCTACCAAAACTTGTCTTACATTCCAGGAGCCCCGCCAATCTGGCATGTGCAGCCTAGGGGAGCAAGTCAAAGCCAAACAGGCTCATCCGACTATTTAATCCTAAAACTTATAGCCCCATAGACGCCAAAACTTATTTACCAAAACTTGTCTTAGATACCAGGAACCCTGTTATTCCAGCATTTGCATCCTAGGGGAGCAAGTCAAAGCCAAACACGCTCACCCGACTATTCCATCTGAAAGCATACAGCCTTACCTAGCTGTCAAAAGTGTTTTACCAAAACTTGTCTTAGATTCCAGGAGCCCCGCCAATCTGGCATGTGCCGCCTAGGGGAGAAAGTCAAAGCCAAATAGTCTCAAACGACTATTAAGTCTGAACACATTCAGCCTCACCTGGAACTCAAAATTGCCTTACCAAAACTTGTCTTAGATACCAGGAACCCTGTTAATCCAGCATTTGCATCCTAGGGGAGCAAGTCAAAGTCAAACAGACTCACCCGACTATTTAACCTTAAAACATACAGACTTACGTATCTGTCAAAATTGCTTTACCAAAACTTTTTTTTAGATTCCAGGAGCCCCGCCAATCTGGCCTGTGGAGCCTAGGGGAGCAAGTCAATGCCAAACAGGCGCATCCGACCATTTAATCCTAAAACATTTAGCTCCATCTGGCCGCCAAAACTGCTTTACCAAAACTTGCCTTAGAAATCAGGAGCCCTGTTAATCTAGCATTTGCAGCCTAGGGGAGCAAGTCAAAGCAAAATAGTCTCACCCGACTATTAAGTCTTAACACATTCAGCCTCACCTTGAACTCAAAATTGCCTTACAAAAACTCTTTTGTTAAAACATACAGACTTACGTAGCTGCCAAAACTGATTTACCTAAACCTATCTCAGTTACCAGGAACCCTATAAATCTAGCATTTGTAGCCTAGGGGAGCAAGACAAAGCCAAATAGTCTCACCCGACTATTTAACCATAAAAAATACAGACTTACATAGCTGTCAAAGCTGTTTTACCAAATCTTGTCTTAGATTCCAGGAGCCCCGCCAATCTGGCATGTGCAGCCTAGGGGAGCAAGTCAAAGCCAAACAGACTCATCCGACTATTAAATCTGAAAACATTCAGCCTCACCTGGAACCCAAAATTGCCTTACCAAAACTTGTTTCAGATATTAGGAACCCTGTTAATCCAGCATTTGCATCCTAGCGGAGCAAGTCAAAGCCAAACAGGCTCATCCGACTATTAAATCTTAAAACATATAGCCCCATCTGGCCGCCAACACTGATTTACGAAAACTTGTCTTAGATACCAGGAACCCTGTTAATGCAGCATTTGCATCCTAGGGGAGCAAGTTAAAGTCAAACAGACTCACCCGACTATTTAACCTTAAAAAATACAGACTTACATAGCTGTCAAAACTGTTTTACCAAAACTTGTCTTACATTCCAGGAGCCCCGCCAATCTGGCATGTGCAGCCTAGGGGAGCAAGTCAAAGCCAAACAGGCTCATCCGACTATTTAATCCTAAAATATAAAGCCCCATAGACGCCAAAACTGATTTACCAAAACTTGTCTTAGATACCAGGTACCCTGTTATTCCAGCATTTGCATCCTAGGGGCGCAAGTCAAAGCCAAACAAGCTCACCCGACTATTTAATCTGAAAGCATACAGCCTTACCTAGCTGTCAAAAGTGTTTTACCAAAACTTGTCTTAGATTCCAGGAGCCCCGCCAATCTGGCATGTGGAGCCTAGGGGAGCAAGTCAAAGCCAAACAGGCTCATCCGACTATTTAATCCTAAAACATATAGCCCCATAGACGCCAAAACTGATTTACCAAAACTTGTCTTAGATAACAGGAACCCTGTTATTCCAGCATTTGCATCCTAGGGGCGCAAGTCATAGCCAAACACGCTCACCCGACTATTTAATCTGAAAGCATACAGCCTTACCTAGCTGTCAAAAGTGTTTTAACAAAACTTGTCTTAGATTCCAGGAGCACCGCCAATCTGGCATGTGCAGCCTAGGGGAGCAAGTCAAAGCCAAACAGGCTCATCCGACTATTTAATCCTAAAACTTATAGCCCCATAGACGCCAAAACTGAAAAAAAAATAGTCTCCCCCGACTATTAAGTCTGAACACATTCAGCCTCACCTGGAACTCAGAATTGCCTTACCAAAACTTGTCTCAGATTCCAGGAACCCTGGTTATCCAGCATTTGCATCCTAGGGGCGCAAGTCAAAGCCAAACAGGCTCACCCGACTATTAAATACTAAAACATATAGCCCCATCTTGCCGCCAAAACTGATTTACCAAAACTTATCTCAGTTACCAGGAACCCTGTTAATCTAGCATTTGCAGCCTAGGGGAGCAAGACCCGACTATTAAGTCTGAACACATTCAGCCTCACCTGGAACTCAGAATTGCCTTACCAAAACTTGTCTCAGATTCCAGGAACCCTGGTTATCCAGCATTTGCATCCTAGGGGCGCAAGTCAAAGCCAAACAGGCTCACCCGACTATTAAATCCTAAAACATATAGCCCCATCTGGCCGCCAAAACTGATTTACCAAAACTTGCCTTAGATACCAGGAACCCTGTTATTCCAGCATTTGCATCCTAGGGGCGCAAGTCAAAGCCAAACACACTCGTCCGATTACTTAATCTTAAAGCATACAACCTTACCTAGCTGTCAAAACTGTTTTACCAAAACTTGTCTTAGATTCCAGGAGCCCCGCCAATCTGGCATGTACAGCCTAGGGGAGCAAGTCAAAGCCAACCAGGCTCATCCGACTATTTAATCCTAAAACATATAGCCCCATCTGGCCGCCAAAACTGATTTACCAAAACTTGTCTCAGATACCAGGAACCCTGTTAATCTAGCATTTGCAGCCTAGGGGAGCAAGACAAAGCCAATTAGCCTCACCCGACTATTAAATCTTAACACATTCAGCCTCACCTGGAACTCAAAATTGCCTTACCAAAACTTGTTTCAGATACCAAGAACCCTGTTTATCCAGCATTTGCATCCTAGGAGCGCAAGTCAAAGCCAAACAGGCTCACCCGACTATTAAATCTTACAACATATAGCCGCATAGACGCCAAAACTGATATACCAAAACTTGTCTTAGATACCAGGAACCCTGTTATTCCAGCATTTGCATCCTAGGGGCGCAAGTCAAAGCCAAATACGCTCACCCGACTATTTAATCTTAAAGCATACAGCCTTACCTAGCTGTCAAAACTGTTTTACCAAAACTTGTCTTAGATTCCAGGAGCCCCGCCAACCTGGCATGTGGAGCCTAGGGGAGCAAGTCAAAGCCAAAAAGGCTCACCCGACAATTTAATCTTAAAACATACAGACTTACGTAGCTGCCAAAACTGCTTTACCAAAACTTGCCTTAGAAACCAGGAGCCCTGTTAATCTAGCATTTGCAGCCAAGGGGAGCAAGTCAAAGCCAAACAGGCTCCCCAAACTATTAAATCTTACAACATATAGCCCCATCTGGCCGCCTAGACTGATTTACCAAAACTTGTCTCAGATACCAGGAACCCTGTTAATTTAGCATTTGCAGCCTAGGGGAGCAAAACAAATCCAAATAGCCTCACCCGACTATTAAATTTGAACTCATTCAGCCACACCTGGAACCCAATATTGCCTTACCAAAACTTGTCTCAGATAGCAGGAACCCTATTAATCCAGCATTTGCATTCTAGGGGCGCAAGTCAAAGCCAAACAGGCTCCCCAAACTATTAAATCTTACAACATATAGCCCCATCTGGCCGCCAAAACTGACTTACCAAAACATGTCTTAGATACCAGGAACCCTGTTATTCCAGCATTTGCATCCTAGGGGCGCAAGTCAAAGCCAAACACGCTCACCCGACTATTTAATCTTAAAGCATACAACCTTACCTAGCTGTCAAAACTGTTTTACCAAAACTTGTCTCAGATACCAGGAACACTGTTAATCTAGCATTTGCAGCCTAGGGGAGCAAATCAAAGCCAATTAGCCTCACCCGACTATTAAATTTTAACTCATTCAGCCACACCTGGAACTCAAAATTGCCTTACCAAAACTTGTCTCAGATACCAGGAACCCTGTTATTCCAGCATTTGCATCCTAGGGGCGCAAGTCAAAGCCAAACACGCTCACCCGACTATTTATTCTTAAAGCATACAGCCTTACCTAGCTGTCAAAACTGTTTTACCAAAACTTGTCTTAGACTCCAGGAGCCCCGCCTATCTGGCATGTGGAGCCTAGGGGAGCAAGTCAAAGCCAAACAGGCTCACCCGACAATTTAATCTTAAAACATACAGACTTACGTAGCTGCCAAAACTGCTTTACCAAAACTTGTCTCAGATACCTAGAGCCCTGTTAATCTAGCATTTGCAGCCTAGGGGAGCAAGTCAAAGCCAAACAGGCTCACCCGACTATTTAATCCTAAAACATATAGCCCCATCTGGCCGCCAAGACTGATTTACCAAAACTTGTCTCAGATACCAGGAACCCTCTTAATCTAGCATTTGCAGCCTAGGGGAGCAAAACAAAGCCAAATAGCCTACCCGACTATTAAATTTTAACTCATTCAGCCACACCTGGAACTCAAAATTGCCTTACCAAAACTTGTCTCAGATAGCAGGAACCCTATTAATCCAGCATTTGCATCATAGGGGCGCAAGTCAAAGCCAAACAGGCTCACCAAACTATTAAATCTTTAGACATATAGCCCCATCTGGCCGCCAAAACTGACTTACCAAAACATTTCTTAGATACCAGGAACCCTGCTAATCCTGCATTTGCATCCTAGGGGAGCAACTCAAAGCCAAACAGGCTCAACTGACTATTTAATCTTAAAACATACAGACTTACGTAGTTGCCAAAGCTGCTTTACCAAAACTTGTCTCAGATACCAGGAACCCTGTTCATGCAGCATTTGCATGCTAGGGGCGCAAGTCAAAGCCAAACACGCTCAGTCTTAAAGCATACAGCCTTACCTAGCTGTCAAAACTGTTTTACCAAAACTTGTCTTAGATTCCAGGAGCACCGCCAATCTGGCATTTGCAGCCTAGGGGAGCAAGACAAAGCCAAATAGTCTCACCCGACTATTAAATTTTAAAACATATAGTCCCATCTGGCCGCCAAAACTGATTTACCAAAACTTGTCTCAGATACCAGGAACCCTGTTAAACCAGCATTTGCATCCTAGGGGAGCAAGTCAAAGTCAAACACACTCACCCGACTATTTAAACTTAAAACATACAGACTTACGTAGCTGTTAAAACTGTTTTACCAAAACTTTTTTTAGATTCCAGGAGCCCCGCCAATCTGGCATGTGTCGCCTAGGGGAGAAAGTCAAAACCAAACAGGCTCACCCGAGAATTTAATCTTAAAACCTACAGCCCCATCTGGCTGCCAAAACTGATCCCTGATATTCCAGCATTTGCATCCTAGGGGCGCAAGTCAAAGCCAAACACGCTCACCCGACTATTTAATCTTAAAGCATACAACCTTACCTAGCTGTCAAAACTGTTTTACCAAAACTTGTCTTAGATTCCAGGAGCCCCGCCAATCTGGCATGTACAGCCTAGGGGAGCAAGTCAAAGCCAACCAGGCTCATCCGACTATTTAATCCTAAAACATATAGCCCCATCTGGCCGCCAAAACTGATTTACCAAAACTTGTCTCAGATACCAGGAACCCTCTTAATCTAGCATTTGCAGCCTAGGGGAGCAAGGTAAAGCCAAATAGCCTCACCCGACTATTAAATCTTAACACATTCAGCCTCACCTGGAACTCAAAATTGCCTAACCAAAACTTGTTTAAGATACCAAGAACCCTGTTTAGCCAGCATTTGCATCCTAGGAGCGCAAGTCAAAGCCAAACACGCTCACCCGACTATTTAATCTTAAAGCATAAAGCCTTACCTAGCTGTCAAAACTGTTTTACCAAAACTTGTCTTAGATTCCAGGAGCCCCGCCAATCTGGCATGTGGAGCCTAGGGGAGCAAGTCAAAGCCAAACAGGCTCACCCGACAATTTAATCTTAAAACATACAGACTTACGTAGCTGCCAAAACTGCTTTACCAAAACTTGCCTTAAATACCAGGAACCCTGTTATTCCAGCATTTGCATCCTAGGGGCGCAAGTCAAAGCCAAACACGCTCACCCGACTATTTAATCTTAAAGCATACAGCCTTACGTAGCTGACAAAACTGTTTTACCAAAACTTGTCTTAGATTCCAGGAGCCCCGCCAATCTGGCATGTGGAGCCTAGGGGAACAAGTCAAAGCCAAACAGGCTCACCCGACAATTTAATCTTAAAACATACAGACTTACGTAGCTGCCAAAACTGATTTACCAAAACTTGTCTCAGATACCAGGAACCCTGTTAATCTAGCATTTGCAGCCTAGGGGAGCAAAACAAAGCCAAAAAGCCTCACCCGACTATTAAATTTTAACTCATTAAGCCACACCTGGAACTCAAAATTGCCTTACCAAAACTTGTCTCAGATACCAGGAACCCTGTTAATCCAGCATTTGCATCCTAGGGGCGCAAGTCAAAGCCAAACAGGCTCACCAAACTATTAAATCTTAAGACATATAGCCCCATCTGGCCGCCAAAACTGACTTACCAAAACATGTCTTAGATACCAGGAACCCTGCTAATCCTGCATTTGCATCCTAGGGGAGCAACTCAAAGCCAAACAGACTCACCCGACTATTTAACCTTAAAACATACAGTCTTGCCCAGCTGTCAAAACTGTTTTACCAAACCTTGTCTTAGATTCCAGGAGCCAAGCCAATCTGGCATGTGGAGCCTAAGGGAGCAAGTCAAAGCCAAACAGGCTCACCCGACAATTTAATCTTAAAACTCCAAGACTTACGTAGTTGCCAAAGCTGCTTTACCAAAACTTGTCTCAGATACCAGGAACCCTGTTCATGCAGCATTTGCATGCTAGGGGCGCAAGTCAAAGCCAAACACGCTCAGTCTTAAAGCATACAGCCTTACCTAGCTGTCAAAACTGTTTTACCAAAACTTGTCTTGGATTCCAGAAGCCCCGCCAATCTGTCATGTGGAGCCTAGGGGAGCAAGTCAAAGCCAAACAGGCTCACCCGACAATTTAATCTTAAAACATACAGACTTACGTAGCTGCCAAAACTGCTTTACCAAAACTTGCCTTAGAAACCAGGAGCCCTGTTAATCTAGCATTTGCAGCCTGGGGGAGCAAGTCAAAGCGAAACAGGCTCATCCGACTATTAAGTCCTAAAACATATAGCCCCATCTGGCCGCCAATACTGATTTACCAAAACTTATCTCAGTTACCAGCAACCCTGTTAATCTAGCATTTGCAGCCTAGGGGAGCAAGACAAAGCCAAATAGTCCCACCCGACTATTAAATTTTAAAACATATAGTCCCATCTGGCTGCCAAAACTGATTTACCAAAACTTGTCTCAGATACCAGGAGTTAATGCTGTTAATCCAGCATTTGCATCCTAGGGGAGCAAGTCGAAGTCAAACAGACTCACCCGACTATTAAATCTTAAAACATACAGCCCCATCTGGCTGCCAAAACTGATTTACCAAAACTTGCCTCAGATACCAGGAACCCTGTTATTCCAGCATTTGCATCCTAGGGGCGCAAGTCAAAGCCAAACACGCTCACCCGACTATTTAATCTTAAAGCATACAGCCTTACCTAGATGTCAAAACTGTTTTACCAAAGCTTGTCTTAGACTCCAGGAGCCCCGCCTATCTGGCATGTGGAGCCTAAGGGAGCAAGTCAAAGCCAAACAGGCTCACCCGACAATTTAACCTTAAAACATACAGACTTACGTAGTTGCCAAAGCTGCTTTACCAAAACTTGTCTCAGATACCAGGAACCCTGTTCATGCAGCATTTGCATGCTAGGGGCGCAAGTCAAAGCCAAACACGCTCAGTCTTAAAGCATACAGCCTTACCTAGCTGTCAAAACTGTTTTACCAAAGCTTGTCTTAGACTCCAGGAGCACCGCCAATCTGGCATGTGCAGCCTAGTGGAGCAAGTCAAAGCCAAACAGGCTCATCCGACTATTTAATCCTAAAACATATAGCCCCATCTTGCCGCCAAAACTGATTTACCAAAACTTATCTCAGTTACCAGGAACCCTGTTAATCTAGCATTTGCAGCCTAGGGGAGCAAGACAAAGCCAAATAGTCTCACCCGACTATTAAATTTTTAAAACATATAGCCCCATCTGGCCGCCAAAACTGATTTACCAAAACTTGTCTCAGATACCAGGAACCCTGTTAATCTAGCATTTGCAGCCTAGGGGAGCAAGTCAAAGCAAAATAGTCTCACCCGACTGTTAAGTATGAACACATTCAGCCTCACCTGGAACTCAAAATTGCTTTACCAAAACTTGTTTCAGATACCAAGAACCCTGTTTAGCCAGCATTTGCATCCTAGGGGCGCAAGTCGAAGCCAAACAGGCTCACCCGACTATTAAATCTTAAAACATATAGCCCCATCTGGCCGCCGATACTGATTTACCAAAACTTGTCTTAGATACCAGGAACCCTGTTATTCCAGCATTTGCATCCTAGGGGCGCAAGTCAAAGCCAAACACGCCCATCCGACTACTTAATCTTAAAGCATACAACCTTACCTAGCTGTCAAAACTGTTTTACCAAAACTTGTCTTAGATTCCAGGAGCCCCGCCAATCCGGCATGTACAGCCTAGGGGAGCAAGTCAAAGCCAACCAGGCTCATCCGACTATTTAATCCTAAAACATATAGCCCCATCTGGCCGCCAAAACTGATTTACCAAAACTTGTCTCAGATACCAGGAACCCTGTTAATCTAGCATTTGCAGCCTAGGGGAGCAAGAGAAAGCCAAATAACCCCACCCGACTATTAAATCTTAACACATTCAGCCTCACCTGGAACTCAAAATTGCCTTACCAAAACTTGTTTCAGATACCAAGAACCCTGTTTATCCAGCATTTGCATCCTAGGAGCGCAAGTCAAAGCCAAACAGGCTCACCCGACTATTTAATCTTAAAACATGTAGCCCCATAGACGCCAAAACTGACTTACCAAAACATGTCTTAGATACCAGGAATCCTGTTATTCCAGCATTTGCATCCTAGGGGCGCAAGTCAAAGCAAAATAGTCTCACCCGACTATTTAATCTTAAAGCATACAGCCTTACCTAGCTGTCAAAACTGTTTTACCAAAACTTGTCTCAGATACCAGGAACACTGTTATTCCAGCATTTGCATCCTAGGGGCGCAAGTCAAAGCCAAACACGCCCATCCGACTACTTAATCTTAAAGCATACAACCTTACCTAGCTGTCAAAACTGTTTTACCAAAACTTGTCTTAGATTCCAGGAGCCCCGCCAATCTGGCATGTGGAGCCTAGGGGAGCAAGTCAAAGCCAAACAGGCTCATCCGACTATTTAATCCTAAAACATATAGACCCATCTGGCCGCGAAGACTGATTTACCAAAACTTGTCTCAGATACCAGGAACCCTGTTAATCTAGCATTTGCAGCCTAGGGGAGCAAAACAAAGCCAAAAAGCCTCACCCGACTATTCAATTTTAACTCATTCAGCCACACCTGGATCTCAAAATTGCCTTACCAAAACTTGTCTCAGATACCAGGAACCCTGTTAATCCAGCATTTGCATCCTAGGGGCGCAAGTCAAAGCCAAACAGGCTCACCAAACTATTAAATCTTAAAACATAGAGCCCCATCTGGCCGCCAAAACTGACTTACCAAAACATGTCTTAGATACCAGGAACCCTGTTATTCCAGCATTTGCATCCTAGGGGCGCAAGTCAAAGCAAAATAGTCTCACCCGACTATTTAATCTTAAAGCATTCAGCCTTACCTAGCTGTCAAAACTGTTTTACCAAAACTTGTCTCAGATACCCGGAACACTGTTAATGCAGCATTTGCATCCTAGGGGCGCATGTCAAAGCCAAACAGGTTCACCCGACTATTAAATCTTAAAACATATAGCCCCATCTGGCCGCCAAAACTGATTTACCAAAACTTGTCTTAGATACCAGGAACCCTGTTATTCCAGCATTTGCATCCTAGGGGCGCAAGTCAAAGCCAAACACGCTCACCCGACTATTTAATCTTAAAGCATACAGCCTTACCTAGCTGTCAAAACTGTTTTACCAAAACTTGTCTTAGATTCCAGGAGCCCCGCCAATCATGCATGTGGAGCCTAGGGGAGCAAGTCAAAGCCAAACAGGCTCACCCGACAATTTAATCTTAAAACATACAGACTTACGTAGCTGCCAAAACTGCTTTACCAAAACTTGCCTTAGAAACCAGGAGCCTTGTTAATCTAGCATTTGCAGCCTAGGGGAGCAAGTCAAAGCAAAATAGCCTCACCCGACTATTAAATCTTAACACATTCAGCCTCACCTGGAACTCAAAATTGCCTTACTAAAACTTGTTTCAGATACCAGGAACCCTGTTAATCCAGAATTTGCATCCTAGGGGCGCAACTCAAAGCCAAACAGGCTCAACCGACTATTTAATCTTAAAACATACAATCTTGCCCAGCTGTCAAAACTGTTTTACCAAACCTTGTCTTAGATTCCAGGAGCCAAGCCAATCGGGCATGTGGAGCCTAAGGGAGCAAGTCAAAGCCAATCAGGCTCACCCATCAATTTAATCTTAAAACATACAGACTTACGTAGTTGCCAAAGCTGCTTTACCAAAACTTGTCTCAGATACCAGGAACCCTGTTAATGCAGCATTTGTATCCTAGGGGCGCAAGTCAAAGCCAAACAGGCTCGCCCGACTATTAAATCTTAAAACATATAGCCCCATCTGGCCGCCAAAATTGATTTACCAAAACTTGTCTTAGATACCAGGAACCCTGTTATTCCAGCATTTGCATCCTAGGGGCGCAAGTCAAAGCAAAATAGTCTCACCCGACTATTTAATCTTAAAGCATACAGCCTTACCTAGCTGTCAAAACTGTTTTACCAAAACTTGTCTTAGATTCCAGGAGCCAAACCAATCTGGCATGTACAGCCTAGGGGAGCAAGTCAAAGTTAACCAGGCTCATCCGACTATTTAATCCTAAAACATATAGCCCCACCTGGCCGCCAAAACTGATTTACCAAAACTTGTCTCAGATACCAGGAACCCTGTTATTCCAGCATTTGCATCCTAGGGGCGCAAGTCAAAGCAAAATAGTCTCACCCGACTATTTAATCTTAAAGCATACAGCCTTACCTAGCTGTCAAAACTGTTTTACCAAAACTTGTCTCAGATACCCGGAACACTGTTAATGCAGCATTTGCATCCTAGGGGCGCATGTCAAAGCCAAACAGGTTCACCCGACTATTAAATCTTAAAACATATAGCCCCATCTGGCCGCCGAAACTGATTTACCAAAACTTGTCTTAGATACCAGGAACCCTGTTATTCCAGGATTTGCATCCTAGGGGCGCAAGTCAAAGCCAAACACGCCCATCCGACTACTTAATCTTAAAGCATACAACCTTACCTAGCTGTCTAGGGGAGCAAGAGAAAGCCAAATAACCTCACCTGACTATTAAATCTTAACACATTCAGCCTCACCTGGAACTCAAAATTGCCTTACCAAAACTTGTTTCAGATACCAAGAACCCTGTTTATCCAGCATTTGCATCCTAGGAGCGCATGTCAAAGCCAAACAGGCTCACCCGACTATTAAATCTTAAAACATATAGCCCCATAGACGCCAAAACTTATTTACCAAAACTTGTCTTAGATACCAGGAACCCTGTTATTCCAGCATTTGCATCCTAGGGGCGCAAGTCAAAGCCAAACACGCTCACCCGACTATTTAATCTTAACACATTCAGCCTCACCTGGAACTCAAAATTGCCTTACCAAAACTTGTTTCAGATACCAAGAACCCTGTTTATCCAGCATTTGCATCCTAGGAGCGCAAGTCAAAGCCAAACAGCCTTACCTAGCTGTCAAAACTGTTTTACCAAAACTTGTCTTAGATTCCAGAAGCCCCGCCAAGCTGGCATGTAGAGCCTAGGGGAGCAAGTCAAAGTTAACCAGGCTCATCCGACTATTTAATCCTAAAACATATAGCCCCACCTGACCGCCAAAACTGATTTACCAAAATTTGTCTCAGATACCAGGAACCCTGTTAATCTAGCATTTGCAGCCTAGGGGAGCAATAAAAAGCCAAATAGCCTCACCCGACTATGAAATCTTAACACATTCAGGCTCACCTGGAACTCAAAATTGCCTTACCAAAACTTGTTTCAGATACCAAGAACCCTGTTTATCCAGCATTTGCATCCTAGGAGCGCAAGTCAAAGCCAATAAGGCTCAACCGACTATTAAATCTTAAAACATGTAGCCCCATAGACGCCAAAACTGACTTACCAAAACATGTCTTAGATACCAGTAATCCTGTTATTCCAGCATTTGCATCCTAGGGGCGCAAGTCAAAGCAAAATAGTCTCACCCGACTATTTAATCTTAAAGCATACAGCCTTACCTAGCTGTCAAAACTGTTTTACCAAAACTTGTCTCAGATACCAGGAACACTGTTAGTGCAGCATTTGAATCCTAGGGGCGCAAATCAAAGTTAAACAGGTTCAGCCGACTATTAAATCTTAAAACATATAGCCCCATCTGGCCGCCAAAACTGATTTACCAAAACTTGTCTTAGATACCAGGAACCCTGTTATTCCAGCATTTGCATCCTAGGGGCGCAAGTCAAAGCCAAACACTCTCACCCGACTATTTCATCTTAAAGCATACAGCCTTACCTAGCTGTCAAAACTGTTTTACCAAAACTTGTCTTAGATTCCAGGAGCCCCGCCAATCTGGCATGTGGAGCCTAGGGGAGCAAGTCAAAGCCAAACAGGCTCATCCGACTATTTAATCCTAAAACATATAGACCCATCTGGCCGCGAAGACTGATTTACCAAAACTTGTCTCAGATACCAGGAACCCTGTTAATCTAGCATTTGCAGCCTAGGGGAGCAAAACAAAGCCAAAAAACCTCACCCGACTATTAAATTTTAACTCATTCAGCCACACCTGGAACTCAAAATTGCTTTACCAAAACTTGTCTCAGATACCAGGAACCCTGTTAATCCTAATGGCGCAAGTCAAAGCCAAACAGGCTCACCAAACTATTAAATCTTAAAACATATAGCCCCATCTGGCCGCCAAAACTGACTTACCAAAACATGTCTTAGATACCAGGAACCCTGTTATTCCAGCATTTGCATCCTAGGGGCGCAAGTCAAAGCAAAATAGTCTCACCCGACTATTTAATCTTAAAGCATACAGCCTTACCTAGCTGTCAAAACTGTTTTACCAAAACTTGTCTCAGATACCCGGAACACTGTTAATGCAGCATTTGCATCCTAGGGGCGCATGTCAAAGCCAAACAGGTTCACCCGACTATTAAATCTTAAAACATATAGCCCCATCTGGCCGCCAAAACTGATTTTCCAAAACTTGTCTTAGATACCAGGAACCCTGTTATTCCAGCATTTGCATCCTAGGGGCGCAAGTCAAAGCCCAACACGCTCACCCGACTATTTAATCTTAAAGCATACAGCCTTACCTAGCTGTCAAAACTGTTTTACCAAAACTTGTCTTAGATTGCAGGAGCCCCGCCAATCTTGCATGTGGAGTCTAGGGGAGCAAGTCAAAGCCAAACAGGCTCACCCGACAATTTAATCTTAAAACATACAGACTTACGTAGCTGCCAAAACTGCTTTACCAAAACTTGCCTTAGAAACCAGGAGCCCTGTTAATCTAGCATTTGCAGCCTAGGGGAGCAAGTCAAAGCAAAATAGCCTAACCCGACTATTAAATCTTAACACATTCAGACTCACCTGGAACTCAAAATTGCCTTACTAAAACTTGTTTCAGATACCAGGAACCCTGTTAATCCAGAATTTGCATCCTAGGGGCGCAACTCAAAGCCAAACAGGCTCAACCGACTATTTAATCTTAAAACATACAGTCTTGCCCAGCTGTCAAAACTGTTTTACCAAACCTTGTCTTAGATTCCAGGAGCCAAGCCAATCTGGCATGTGGAGCCTAAGGGAGCAAGTCAAAGCCAATCAGGCTCACCCATCAATTTAATCTTAAAACATACAGACTTACGTAGTTGCCAAAGCTGCTTTACCAAAACTTGTCTCAGATACCAGGAACCCTGTTAATGCAGCATTTGTATCCTAGGGGCGCAAGTCAAAGCCAAACAGGCTCACCCGACTATTAAATCTTAAAACATATAGCCCCATCTGGCCGCCAAAATTGATTTACCAAAACTTGTCTTAGATACCAGGAACCCTGTTATTCCAGCATTTGCATCCTAGGGGCGCAAGTCAAAGCCAAACACGCTCACCCGACTATTTAATCTTAAAGCATACAGCCTTACCTAGCTGTCAAAACTGATTTACCAAAAACTTGTCTTAGATTCCAGGAGCCCCGCCAATCTGGCATGTGGAGCCTAGGGGAGCAAGTCAAAGCCAAACAGGCTCACCAGACAATTTAATCTTAAAACATACAGCCTTGCCCAGCTGTCAAAACTGTTTTACCAAACCTTGTCTTAGATTCCAGGAGCCAAGCCAATCTGGCATGTGGAGCCTAAGGGAGCAAGGCAAAGCCAAACAGGCTCACCAGACAATTTAATCTTAAAACATACAGACTTACGTAGTTGCCAAAGCTGCTTTACCAAAACTTGTCTCAGATACCAGGAACCCTGTTAATGCAGCATTTGCATCCTAGGGGCGCAAGTCAAAGCCAAACAGGCTCTCCCGACTACTAAATCTTAAAACATATAGCCCCATCTGGCCGCCAAAAATGATTTACCAAAACTTGCCTTAGATACCATGAACCCTGTTATTCCAGCATTTGCATTCTAGGGGCGCAAGTCAAAGCCAAACACGCTCACCCGACTATTTCATTTTAAAGCATACAGCCTTACCTAGCTGTCAAAACTGTTTTACCAAAACTTGTCTTAGATTCCAGGAGCCCCGCCAATCTGGCATGTGGAGCCTAGGGGAGCAAGTCAAAGCCAAACAGGCTCACCCGACAATTTAATCTTTAAACATACAGACTTGCGTAGCTGCCAAAACTGCTTTACCAAAACTTGTCTCAGATACCAGGAACCCTATTAATCTAGCATTTGCAGCCTAGGGGAGCAAGACAAAGCCAAATAGCCTCACCCGACTATGAAATCTTAACACATTCAGCCTCACCTGGAACTCAAAATTGCCTTACCAAAACTTGTTTCAGATACCAAGAACCCTGTTTATCCAGCATTTGCACCCAAGGAGCGCAAGTCAAAGCCAAACAGGCTCACCCGACTATTTAATCTTAAAGCATACAGCCTTACGTAGCTGTCAAAACTGTTTTACCAAAACATGTCTCAGATACCCGGAACACTGTTAATGCAGCATTTGCATCCTAGGGGCGCATGTCAAAGCCAAACAGGTTCACCCGACTATTAAATCTTTAAACATATAGCCCCATCTGGCCGCCAAAACTGATTTACCAAAACTTGTCTTAGATACCAGGAACCCTGTTATTCCAGCATTTGCATCCTAGGGGCGCAACTCAAAGCCAAACACGCTCACCCGACTATTTAATCTTAAAGCATACAGCCTTACCTAGCTGTCAAAACTGTTTTACCAAAACTTGTCTTAGATTGCAGGAGCCCCGCCAATCTTGCATGTGGAGCCTAGGGGAGCAAGTCAAAGCCAAACAGGCTCACCCGACAATTTAATCTTAAAACATACAGACTTACGTAGCTGCCAAAACTGCTTTACCAAAACTTGCCTTAGAAACCAGGAGCCCTGTTAATCTAGCATTTGCAGCCTAGGGGAGCAAGTCAAAGCAAAATAGCCTCACCCGACTATTAAATCTTAACA
Organism: Drosophila kanekoi; assembly: GCA_037075305.1. Lineage (NCBI taxonomy): Eukaryota > Metazoa > Arthropoda > Insecta > Diptera > Drosophilidae > Drosophila > Drosophila kanekoi. The sequence continues at coordinate 215,371 of JBAMCE010000663.1, forward strand.
CATTCAGCCTCACCTGGATCTCAAAATTGCCTTACTAAGACTTGTTTCAGATACCAGGAACCCTGTTAATCCAGCATTTGCATCCTAGGGGCGCAACTCAAAGCCAAACAGGCTCAACCGACTATTTAATCTTAAAACATACAGTCTTGCCCAGCTATCAAAACTGTTTTACCAAACCTTGTCTTAGATTCCAGGAGCCAAGCCAATCTGGCATGTGGAGCCTAAGGGAGCAAGTCAAAGCCAATCAGGCTCATCCGACTATTTAATCTTAAAACATACAGACATACGTAGTTGCCAAAGCTGCTTTACCAAAACTTGTCTCAGATACCAGGAACCCTGTTAATCTAGCATTTGCAGCCTAGGGGAGCAAAACAAAGCCAAAAAGCCTCACCCGACTATTAAATCTTAAAACATATAGCCCCATCTGGCCGCCAAAATTGATTTACCAAAACTTGTCTTAGATACCAGGAACCCTGTTATTCCAGCATTTGCATCCTAGGGGCGCAAGTCAAAGCCAAACACGCTCACCCGACTATTTAATCTTAAAGCATACAGCCTTACCTAGCTGTCAAAACTGATTTACCAAAATTTGTCTTAGATTCCAGGAGCCCCGCCAATCTGGCATGTGGAGCCTAGGGGAGCAAGTCAAAGCCAAACAGGCTCACCCGACAATTTAATCTTAAAACATACAGACTTACATAGCTGCCAAAACTGCTTTACGAAAACTTGCCTTAGAAACCAGGAGCCCTGTTAATCTAGCATTTGCAGCCTAGGGGAGCCAGTCAAAGCAAAATAGTCTCACCCGACTATTAAGTCTTAACACAATTAGCCTCACCTGGAACTCAAAATTACCTTACCAAAACTTGTTTCAGATACCAGGAACCCTGTTAATCCAGCATTTGCATCCTAGGGGCGCAACTCAAAGCCAAACAGGCTCAACCGACTATTTAATCTTAAAACATACAGCCTTGCCCAGCTGTCAAAACTGTTTTACCAAACCTTGTCTCAGACACCAGGAACCCTATTAATCTAGCATTTGCAGCCTAGGGGAGCAAGACAAAGCCAAATAGCCTCACCCGACTATGAAATCTTAACACATTCAGCCTCACCTGGAACTCAAAATTGCCTTACCAAAACTTGTTTCAGATACCAAGAACCCTGTTTATCCAGCATTTGCACCCAAGGAGCGCAAGTCAAAGCCAAACAGGCTCACCCGACTGTTGAATCTTTAAACATGTAGCCCCATAGACGACAAAACTGATTTACCAAAACCTGTCTTAGATACCAGGAACCCTGTTATTCCAGCATTTGCATCCTAGGGGCGCAACTCAAAGCCAAACACGCTCACCCGACTATTTAATCTTAAAGCATACAGCCTTACCTAGCTGTCAAAACTGTTTTACCAAAACTTGTCTTAGATTGCAGGAGCCCCGCCAATCTTGCATGTGGAGCCTAGGGGAGCAAGTCAAAGCCAAACAGGCTCACCCGACAATTTAATCTTAAAACATACAGACTTACGTAGCTGCCAAAACTGCTTTACCAAAACTTGCCTTAGAAACCAGGAGCCCTGTTAATCTAGCATTTGCAGCCTAGGGGAGCAAGTCAAAGCAAAATAGCCTCACCCGACTATTAAATCTTAACACATTCAGCCTCACCTGGAACTCAAAATTGCCTTACTAAGACTTGTTTCAGATACCAGGAACCCTGTTAATCCAGCATTTGCATCCTAGGGGCGCAACTCAAAGCCAAACAGGCTCAACCGACTATTTAATCTTAAAACATACAGTCTTGCCCAGCTATCAAAACTGTTTTACCAAACCTTGTCTTAGATTCCAGGAGCCAAGCCAATCTGGCATGTGGAGCCTAAGGGAGCAAGTCAAAGCCAATCAGGCTCATCCGACTATTTAATCTTAAAACATACAGACTTACGTAGTTGCCAAAGCTGCTTTACCAAAACTTGTCTCAGATACCAGGAACCCTGTTAATGCAGCATTTGCATCCTAGGGGCGCAAGTCAAAGCCAAACAGGCTCTCCCGACTACTAAATCTTAAAACATATAGCCCCATCTGGCCGCCAAAAATGATTTACCAAAACTTGTCTTAGATACCATGAACCCTGTTATTCCAGCATTTGCATTCTAGGGGCGCAAGTCAAAGCCAAACACGCTCACCCGACTATTTCATCTTAAAGCATACAGCCTTACCTAGCTGTCAAAACTGTTTTACCAAAACTTGTCTTAGATTGCAGGAGCCCCGCCAATCTTGCATGTGGAGCCTAGGGGAGCAAGTCAAAGCCAAACAGGCTCACCCGACAATTTAATCTTAAAACATACAGACTTACGTAGCTGCCAAAACTGCTTTACCAAAACTTGCCTTAGAAACCAGGAGCCCTGTTAATCTAGCATTTGCAGCCTAGGGGAGCAAGTCAAAGCAAAATAGCCTCACCCGACTATTAAATCTTAACACATTCAGCCTCACCTGGAACTCAAAATTGCCTTACTAAGACTTGTTTCAGATACCAGGAACCCTGTTAATCCAGCATTTGCATCCTAGGGGCGCAACTCAAAGCCAAACAGGCTCAACCGACTATTTAATCTTAAAACATACAGTCTTGCCCAGCTATCAAAACTGTTTTACCAAACCTTGTCTTAGATTCCAGGAGCCAAGCCAATCTGGCATGTGGAGCCTAAGGGAGCAAGTCAAAGCCAATCAGGCTCATCCGACTATTTAATCTTAAAACATACAGACTTACGTAGTTGCCAAAGCTGCTTTACCAAAACTTGTCTCAGATACCAGGAACCCTGTTAATGCAGCATTTGCATCCTAGGGGCGCAAGTCAAAGCCAAACAGGCTCTCCCGACTACTAATCTTAAAACATATAGCCCCATCTGGCCGCCAAAAATGATTTACCAAAACTTGCCTTAGATACCATGAACCCTGTTATTCCAGCATTTGCATTCTAGGGGCGCAAGTCAAAGCCAAACACGCTCACCCGACTATTTCATCTTAAAGCATACAGCCTTACCTAGCTGTCAAAACTGTTTTACCAAAACTTGTCTTAGATTCCAGGAGCCCCGCCATTTTGGCATGTGGAGCCTAGGGGAGCAAGTCAAAGCCAAACAGGCTCACCCGACAATTTAATCTTTAAACATACAGACTTGCGTAGCTGCCAAAACTGCTTTACCAAAACTTGTCTCAGATACCAGGAACCCTATTTATCTAGCATTTGCAGCCTAGGGGAGCAAGACAAAGCCAAATAGCCTCACCCGACTATGAAATCTTAACACATTCAGCCTCACCTGGAACTCAAAATTGCCTTACCAAAACTTGTTTCAGATACCAAGAACCCTGTTTATCCAGCATTTGCACCCAAGGAGCGCAAGTCAAAGCCAAACAGGCTCACCCGACTGTTGAATCTTAAAACATGTAGCCCCATACACGACAAAACTGATTTACCAAAACCTGTCTTAGATACCAGGAACCCTGTTATTCCAGCATTTGCATCCTAGGGGCGCAAGTCAAAGCCAAACACTCTCACCCGACTATTTAATCTTAAAGCATACAGCCTTACCTAGCTGTCAAAACTGTTTTACCAAAACTTGTCTCAGATACCCGGAACACTGTTAATGCAGCATTTGCATCCTAGGGGCGCATGTCAAAGCCAAACAGGTTCACCCGACTATTAAATCTTTAAACATATAGCCCCATCTGGCCGCCAAAACTGATTTACCAAAACTTGTCTTAGATACCAGGAACCCTGTTATTCCAGCATTTGCATCCTAGGGGCGCAACTCAAAGCCAAACACGCTCACCCGACTATTTAATCTTAAAGCATACAGCCTTACCTAGCTGTCAAAACTGTTTTACCAAAACTTGTCTTAGATTGCAGGAGCCCCGCCAATCTTGCATGTGGAGCCTAGGGGAGCAAGTCAAAGCCAAACAGGCTCACCCGACAATTTAATCTTAAAACATACAGACTTACGTAGCTGCCAAAACTGCTTTACCAAAACTTGCCTTAGAAACCAGGAGCCCTGTTAATCTAGCATTTGCAGCCTAGGGGAGCAAGTCAAAGCAAAATAGCCTCACCCGACTATTAAATCTTAACACATTCAGCCTCACCTGGAACTCAAAATTGCCTTACTAAGACTTGTTTCAGATACCAGGAACCCTGTTAATCCAGCATTTGCATCCTAGGGGCGCGACTCAAAGCCAAACAGGCTCAACCGACTATTTAATCTTAAAACATACAGTCTTGCCCAGCTATCAAAACTGTTTTACCAAACCTTGTCTTAGATTCCAGGAGCCAAGCCAATCTGGCATGTGGAGCCTAAGGGAGCAAGTCAAAGCCAATCAGGCTCATCCGACTATTTAATCTTAAAACATACAGACTTACGTAGTTGCCAAAGCTGCTTTACCAAAACTTGTCTCAGATACCAGGAACCCTGTTAATCTAGCATTTGCAGCCTAGGGGAGCAAAACAAAGCCAAAAAGCCTCACCCGACTATTAAATCTTAAAACATATAGCCCCATCTGGCCGCCAAAATTGATTTACCAAAACTTGTCTTAGATACCAGGAACCCTGTTATTCCAGCATTTGCATCCTAGGGGCGCAAGTCAAAGCCAAACACGCTCACCCGACTATTTAATCTTAAAGCATACAGCCTTACCTAGCTGTCAAAACTGATTTACCAAAATTTGTCTTAGATTCCAGGAGCCCCGCCAATCTGGCATGTGGAGCCTAGGGGAGCAAGTCAAAGCCAAATAGGCTCACCCGACAATTTAATCTTAAAACATACAGACTTACATAGCTGCCAAAACTGCTTTACGAAAACTTGCCTTAGAAACCAGGAGCCCTGTTAATCTAGCATTTGCAGCCTAGGGGAGCCAGTCAAAGCAAAATAGTCTCACCCGACTATTAAGTCTTAACACAATTAGCCTCACCTGGAACTCAAAATTACCTTACCAAAACTTGTTTCAGATACCAGGAACCCTGTTAATCCAGCATTTGCATCCTAGGGGCGCAACTCAAAGCCAAACAGGCTCAACCGACTATTTAATCTTAAAACATACAGCCTTGCCCAGCTGTCAAAACTGTTTTACCAAACCTTGTCTTAGATTCCAGGAGCCAAGCCAATCTGGCATGTGGAGCCTAAGGGAGCAAGGCAAAGCCAAACAGGCTCACCCGACAATTTAATCTTAAAACATACAGCATTGCCCAGCTGTCAAAACTGTTTTACCAAACCTTGTCTTAGATTCCAGGAGCCAAGCCAATCTGGCATGTGGAGCCTAAGGGAGCAAGGCAAAGCCAAACAGGCTCACCAGACAATTTAATCTTAAAACATACAGACTTACGTAGTTGCCAAAGCTGCTTTACCAAAACTTGTCTCAGATACCAGGAACCCTGTTAATGCAGCATTTGCATCCTAGGGGCGCAAGTCAAAGCCAAACAGGCTCTCCCGACTACTAAATCTTAAAACATATAGCCCCATCTGGCCGCCAAAAATGATTTACCAAAACTTGTCTTAGATACCATGAACCCTGTTATTCCAGCATTTGCATTCTAGGGGCGCAAGTCAAAGCCAAACACGCTCACCCGACTATTTAATCTTAAAGCATACAGCCTTACCTAGCTGTCAAAACTGTTTTACCAAAACTTGTCTTAGATTCCAGGAGCCCCGCCAATCTGGCATGTGGAGCCTAGGGGAGCAAGTCAAAGCCAAACAGGCTCACCCGACAATTTAATCTTTAAACATACAGACTTACGTAGCTGCCAAAACTGCTTTACCAAAACTTGCCTTAGAAACCAGGAGCCCTGTTAATCTAGCATTTGCAGCCTAGGGGAGCAAGTCAAAGCAAAATAGCCTCACCCGACTATTAAATCTTAACACATTCAGCCTCACCTGGAACTCAAAATTGCCTTACTAAAACTTGTTTCAGATACCAGGAACCCTGTTAATCCAGCATTTGCATCCTAGGGGCGCGACTCAAAGCCAAACAGGCTCAACCGACTATTTAATCTTAAAACATACAGTCTTGCCCAGCTATCAAAACTGTTTTACCAAACCTTGTCTTAGATTCCAGGAGCCAAGCCAATCTGGCATGTGGAGCCTAAGGGAGCAAGGCAAAGCCAAACAGGCTCACCCGACAATTTAATCTTAAAACATACAGCATTGCCCAGCTGTCAAAACTGTTTTACCAAACCTTGTCTTAGATTCCAGGAGCCAAGCCAATCTGGCATGTGGAGCCTAAGGAAGCAAGTCAAAGCCAATCAGGCTCACCCATCAATTTAATCTTAAAACATACAGACTTACGTAGTTGCCAAAGCTGCTTTACCAAAACTTGTCTCAGATACCAGGAACCCTGTTAATGCAGCATTTGTATCCTAGGGGCGCAAGTCAAAGCCAAACAGGCTCGCCCGACTATTAAATCTTAAAACATATAGCCCCATCTGGCCGCCAAAATTGATTTACCAAAACTTGTCTTAGATACCAGGAACCCTGTTATTCCAGCATTTACATCCTAGGGGCGCAAGTCAAAGCCAAACACGCTCACCCGACTATTTAATCTTAAAGCATACAGCTTTACCTAGCTGTCAAAACTGATTTACCAAAACTTGTCTTAGATTCCAGGAGCCCCGCCAATCTGGCATGTGGAGCCTAGGGGAGCAAGTCAAAGCCAAACAGGCTCACCCGACAATTTAATCTTAAAACATACAGACCTACGTAGCTGCCAAAACTGCTTTACGAAAACTTGCCTTAGAAGCCAGTAGCCCTGTTAATCTAGCATTTGCAGCCTAGGGGAGCAAGTCAAAGCAAAATAGTCTCACCCGACTATTAAGTCTTAACACAATTAGCCTCACCTGGAACTCAAAATTGCCTTACCAAAACTTGTTTCAGATACCAGGAACCCTGTTAATCCAGCATTTGCATCCTAGGGGCGCAACTCAAAGCCAAACAGGCTCAACCGACTATTTAATCTTAAAACATACAGCCTTGCCCAGCTGTCAAAACTGTTTTACCAAACCTTGTCTAAGATTCCAGGAGCCAAGCCAATCTGGCATGTGGAGCCTAAGGGAGCAAGGCAAAGCCAAACAGGCTCACCCGACAATTTAATCTTAAAACATACAGCCTTGCCCAGTTGTCAAAACTGTTTTACCAAACCTTGTCTTAGATTCCTGGAGCCAAGCCAATCTGGCATGTGGAGCCTAAGGGAGCAAGGCAAAGCCAAACAGGCTCACCAGACAATTTAATCTTAAAACATACAGACTTACGTAGCTGCCAAAACTGCTTTACGAAAACTTGCCTTAGAAACCAGGAGCCCTGTTAATCTAGCATTTGCAGCCTAGGGGAGCAAGTCAAAGCAAAATAGTCTCACCCGACTATTAAGTCTTAACACAATTAGCCTCACCTGGAACTCAAAATTGCCTTACCAAAACTTGTTTCAGATACCAGGAACCCTGTTAATCCAGCATTTGCATCCTAGGGGCGCAACTCAAAGCCAAACAGGCTCAACCGACTATTTAATCTTAAAACATACAGCCTTGCCCAGTTGTCAAAACTGTTTTACCAAACCTTGTCTTAGATTCCAGGAGCCAAGCCAATCTGGCATGTGGAGCCTAAGGGAGCAAGGCAAAGCCAAACAGGCTCACCAGACAATTTAATCTTAAAACATACAGACTTACGTAGTTGCCAAAGCTGCTTTACCAAAACTTGTCTCAGATACCAGGAACCCTGTTAATGCAGCATTTGCATCCTAGGGGCGCAAGTCAAACCCAAACAGGCTCTCCCGACTACTAAATCTTAAAACATATAGCCCCATCTGGCCGCCAAAAATGATTTACCAAAACTTGTCTTAGATACCATGAACCCTGTTATTCCAGCATTTGCATTCTAGGGGCGCAAGTCAAAGCCAAACACGCTCACCCGACTATTTAATCTTAAAGCATACAGCCTTACCTAGCTGTCAAAACTGATTTACCAAAATTTGTCTTAGATTCCAGGAGCCCCGCCAATCTGGCATGTGGAGCCTAGGGGAGCAAGTCAAAGCCAAACAGGCTCACCCGACAATTTAATCTTAATACATACAGACTTACATAGCTGCCAAAACTGCTTTACGAAAACTTGCCTTAGAAACCAGGAGCCCTGTTAATCTAGCATTTGCAGCTTAGGGGAGCAAGTCAAAGCAAAATAGTCTCACCCGACTATTAAGTCTTAACACAATTAGCCTCACCTGGAACTCAAAATTGCCTTACCAAAACTTGTTTCAGATACCAGGAACCCTGTTAATCCAGCATTTGCATCCTAGGGGCGCAACTCAAAGCCAAACAGGCTCAACCGACTATTTAATCTTAAAACATACAGCCTTGCCCAGCTGTCAAAACTGTTTTACCAAACCTTGTCTTAGATTCCAGGAGCCAAGCCAATCTGGCATGTGGAGCCTAAGGGAGCAAGGCAAAGCCAAACAGGCTCACCCGACAATTTAATCTTAAAACATACAGCCTTGCCCAGCTGTCAAAACTGTTTTACCAAACCTTGTCTTAGATTCCAGGAGCCAAGCCAATCTGGCATGTGGAGCCTAAGGGAGCAAGGCAAAGCCAAACAGGCTCACCAGACAATTTAATCTTAAAACATACAGACTTACGTAGTTGCCAAAGCTGCTTTACCAAAACTTGTCTCAGATACCAGGAACCCTGTTAATGCAGCATTTGCATCCTAGGGGCGCAAGTCAAACCCAAACAGGCTCTCCCGACTACTAAATCTTAAAACATATAGCCCCATCTGGCCGCCAAAAATGATTTACCAAAACTTGTCTTAGATACCATGAACCCTGTTATTCCAGCATTTGCATTCTAGGGGCGCAAGTCAAAGCCAAACACGCTCACCCGACTATTTAATCTTAAAGCATACAGCCTTACCTAGCTGTCAAAACTGTTTTACCAAAACTTGTCTTAGATTTCAGGAGCCCCGCCAATCTGGCATGTGGAGCCTAGGGGAGCAAGTCAAAGCCAAACAGGCTCACCCGACAATTTAATCTTTAAACATACAGACTTACGTAGCTGCCAAAACTGCTTTACCAAAACTTGCCTTAGAAACCAGGAGCCCTGTTAATCTAGCATTTGCAGCCTAGGGGAGCAAGTCAAAGCAAAATAGCCTCACCCGACTATTAAATCTTAACACATTCAGCCTCACCTGGAACTCAAAATTGCCTTACTAAAACTTGTTTCAGATACCAGGAACCCTGTTAATCCAGAATTTGCTTCCTAGGGGCGCAACTCAAAGCCAAACAGGCTCAACCGACTAGTTAATCTTAAAACATACAGTCTTGCCCAGCTGTCAAAACTGTTTTACCAAACCTTGTCTTAGATTCCAGGAGCCAAGCCAATCTGGCATGTGGAGCCTAAGGAAGCAAGTCCAAGCCAATCAGGCTCACCCATCAATTTAATCTTAAAACATACAGACTTACGTAGTTGCCAAAGCTGCTTTACCAAAACTTGTCTCAGATACCAGGAACCCTGTTAATGCAGCATTTGTATCCTAGGGGCGCAAGTCAAAGCCAAACAGGCTCGCCCGACTATTAATTCTTAAAACATATAGCCCCATCTGGCCGCCAAAATTGATTTAACAAAACTTGTTTTAGATACCAGGAACCCTGTTATTCCAGCATTTGCATCCTAGGGGCGCAAGTCAAAGCCAAACACGCTCACCCGACTATTTAATCTTAAAGCATACAGCCTTACCTAGCTGTCAAAACTGATTTACAAAAACTTGTCTTAGATTCCAGGAGCCCCGCCAGTCTGGCATGTGGAGCCTAGGGGAGCAAGTCAAAGCCAAACAGGCTCACCCGACAATTTAATCTTAAAACATACAGACCTACGTAGCTGCCAAAACTGCTTTACGAAAACTTGCCTTAGAAGCCAGTAGCCCTGTTAATCTAGCATTTGCAGCCTAGGGGAGCAAGTCAAAGCAAAATAGTCTCACCCGACTATTAAGTCTTAACACAATTAGCCTCACCTGGAACTCAAAATTGCCTTACCAAAACTTGTTTCAGATACCAGGAACCCTGTTAATCCAGCATTTGCATTCTAGGGGCGCAACTCAAAGCCAAACAGGCTCAACCGACTATTTAATCTTAAAACATACAGCCTTGCCCAGCTGTCAAAACTGTTTTACCAAACCTTGTCTTAGATTCCAGGAGCCAAGCCAATCTGGCATGTGGAGCCTAAGGGAGCAAGGCAAAGCCAAACAGGCTCACCTGACAATTTAATCTTAAAACATACAGCCTTGCCCATCTGTCAAAACTGTTTTACCAAACCTTGTCTTAGATTCCAGGAGCCAAGCCAATCTGGCATGTGGAGTCTAAGGGAGCAAGGCAAAGCCAAACAGGCTCACCCGACAATTTAATCTTAAAACATACAGACCTACGTAGCTGCCAAAACTGCTTTACGAAAACTTGCCTTAGAAGCCAGTAGCCCTGTTAATCTAGCATTTGCAGCCTAGGGGAGCAAGTCAAAGCAAAATAGTCTCACCCGACTATTAAGTTTTAACACAATTAGCCTCACCTGGAACTCAAAATTGCCTTACCAAAACTTGTTTCAGATACCAGGAACCCTGTTAATCCAGCATTTGCATCCTAGGGGCGCAACTCAAAGCCAAACAGGCTCAACCGACTATTTAATCTTAAAACATACAGCCTTGCCCAGCAGTCAAAACTGTTTTACCAAACCTTGTCTTAGATTCCAGGAGCCAAGCCAATCTGGCATGTGGAGCCTAAGGGAGCAAGGCAAAGCCAAACAGGCTCATCCGACAATTTAATCTTAAAACATACAGCCTTGCCCAGTTGTCAAAACTGTTTTACCAAACCTTGTCTTAGATTCCAGGAGCCAAGCCAATCTGGCATGTGGAGCCTAAGGGAGCAAGGCAAAGCCAAACAGGCTCACCAGACAATTTAATCTTAAAACATACAGACTTACGTAGCTGCCAAAACTGCTTTACGAAAACTTGCCTTAGAAACCAGGAGCCCTGTTAATCTAGCATTTGCAGCCTAGGGGAGCAAGTCAAAGCAAAATAGTCTCACCCGACTATTAAGTCTTAACACAATTAGCCTCACCTGGAACTCAAAATTGCCTTACCAAAACTTGTTTCAGATACCAGGAACCCTGTTAATCCAGCATTTGCATCCTAGGGGCGCAACTCAAAGCCAAACAGGCTCAACCGACTATTTAATCTTAAAACATACAGCCTTGCCCAGCTGTCAAAACTGTTTTACCAAACCTTGTCTTAGATTCCAGGAGCCAAGCCAATCTGGCATGTGGAGCCTAAGGGAGCAAGGCAAAGCCAAACAGGCTCACCTGACAATTTAATCTTAAAACATACAGCCTTGCCCAGCTGTCAAAACTGTTTTACCAAACCTTGTCTTAGATTTCAGGAGCCAAGCCAATCTGGCATGTGGAGTCTAAGGGAGCAAGGCAAAGCCAAATAGGCTCACCAGACAATTTAATCTTAAAACATACAGACTTACGTAGTTGCCAAAGCTGCTTTACCAAAACTTGTCTCAGATACCAGGAACCCTGTTAATGCAGCATTTGCATCCTAGGGGCGCAAGTCAAACCCAAACAGGCTCTCCCGACTACTAAATCTTAAAACATATAGCCCCATCTGGCCGCCAAAAATGATTTACCAAAACTTGTCTTAGATACCATGAACCCTGTTATTCCAGCATTTGCATTCTAGGGGCGCAAGTCAAATCCAAACACGCTCACCCGACTATTTAATCTTAAAGCATACAGCCTTACCTAGCTGTCAAAACTGTTTTACCAAAACTTGTCTTAGATTCCAGGAGCCCCGCCAATCTGGCATGTGGAGCCTAGGGGAGCAAGTCAAAGCCAAACAGGCTCACCCGACAATTTAATCTTTAAACATACAGACTTACGTAGTTGCCAAAGCTGCTTTACCAAAACTTGTCTCAGATACCAGGAACCCTTTTAATGCAGCATTTGCATCCTAGGGGCGCAAGTCAAACCCAAACAGGCTCTCCCGACTACTAAATCTTAAAACATATAGCCACATCTGGCCGCCAAAAATGATTTACCAAAACTTGTCTTAGATACCATGAACCCTGTTATTCCAGCATTTGCATTCTAGGGGCGCAAGTCAAAGCCAAACACGCTCACCCGACTATTTAATCTTAAAGCATACAGCCTTGCCCAGCTGTCAAAACTGTTTTACCAAAACTTGTCTTAGATTCCAGGAGCCCCGCCAATCTGGCATGTGGAGCCTAGGGGAGCAAGTCAAAGCCAAACAGGCTCATCCGACTATTTAATCCTAAAACATATAGACCCATCTGGCCGCGAAGACTGATTTACCAAAACTTGTCTCAGATACCAGGAACCCTGTTAATCTAGCATTTGCAGCCTAGGGGAGCAAAACAAAGCCAAAAAGCCTCACCCGACTATTCAATTTTAACTCATTCAGCCACACCTGGATCTCAAAATTGCCTTACCAAAACTTGTCTCAGATACCAGGAACCCTGTTAATCCAGCATTTGCATCCTAGGGGCGCAAGTCAAAGCCAAACAGGCTCACCAAACTATTAAATCTTAAAACATAGAGCCCCATCTGGCCGCCAAAACTGACTTACCAAAACATGTCTTAGATACCAGGAACCCTGTTATTCCAGCATTTGCATCCTAGGGGCGCAAGTCAAAGCAAAATAGTCTCACCCGACTATTTAATCTTAAAGCATTCAGCCTTACCTAGCTGTCAAAACTGTTTTACCAAAACTTGTCTCAGATACCCGGAACACTGTTAATGCAGCATTTGCATCCTAGGGGCGCATGTCAAAGCCAAACAGGTTCACCCGACTATTAAATCTTAAAACATATAGCCCCATCTGGCCGCCAAAACTGATTTACCAAAACTTGTCTTAGATACCAGGAACCCTGTTATTCCAGCATTTGCATCCTAGGGGCGCAAGTCAAAGCCAAACACGCTCACCCGACTATTTAATCTTAAAGCATACAGCCTTACCTAGCTGTCAAAACTGTTTTACCAAAACTTGTCTTAGATTCCAGGAGCCCCGCCAATCATGCATGTGGAGCCTAGGGGAGCAAGTCAAAGCCAAACAGGCTCACCCGACAATTTAATCTTAAAACATACAGACTTACGTAGCTGCCAAAACTGCTTTACCAAAACTTGCCTTAGAAACCAGGAGCCTTGTTAATCTAGCATTTGCAGCCTAGGGGAGCAAGTCAAAGCAAAATAGCCTCACCCGACTATTAAATCTTAACACATTCAGACTCACCTGGAACTCAAAATTGCCTTACTAAAACTTGTTTCAGATACCAGGAACCCTGTTAATCCAGAATTTGCATCCTAGGGGCGCAACTCAAAGCCAAACAGGCTCAACCGACTATTTAATCTTAAAACATACAATCTTGCCCAGCTGTCAAAACTGTTTTACCAAACCTTGTCTTAGATTCCAGGAGCCAAGCCAATCGGGCATGTGGAGCCTAAGGGAGCAAGTCAAAGCCAATCAGGCTCACCCATCAATTTAATCTTAAAACATACAGACTTACGTAGTTGCCAAAGCTGCTTTACCAAAACTTGTCTCAGATACCAGGAACCCTGTTAATGCAGCATTTGTATCCTAGGGGCGCAAGTCAAAGCCAAACAGGCTCGCCCGACTATTAAATCTTAAAACATATAGCCCCATCTGGCCGCCAAAATTGATTTACCAAAACTTGTCTTAGATACCAGGAACCCTGTTATTCCAGCATTTGCATCCTAGGGGCGCAAGTCAAAGCCAAACACGCTCACCCGACTATTTAATCTTAAAGCATACAGCCTTACCTAGCTGTCAAAACTGATTTACCAAAACTTGTCTTAGATTCCAGGAGCCCCGCCAATCTGGCATGTGGAGCCTAGTGGAGCAAGTCAAAGCCAAACAGGCTCACCCGACAATTTAATCTTAAAACATACAGACTTACGTAGCTGCCAAAACTGCTTTACGAAAACTTGCCTTAGAAACCAGGAGCCCTGTTAATCTAGCATTTGCAGCCTAGGGGAGCAAGTCAAAGCAAAATAGTCTCACCCGACTATTAAGTCTTAACACAATTAGCCTCACCTGGAACTCAAAATTGCCTTACCAAAACTTGTTTCAGATACCAGAAACCCTGTTAATCCAGCATTTGCATCCTAGGGGCGCAACTCAAAGCCAAACAGGCTCAACCGACTATTTAATCTTAAAACATACAGCCTTGCCCAGCTGTCAAAACTGTTTTACCAAACCTTGTCTTAGATTCCAGGAGCCAAGCCAATCTGGCATGTGGAGCCTAAGGGAGCAAGGCAAAGCCAAACAGGCTCACCCGACAATTTAATCTTAAAACATACAGCCTTGCCCAGCTGTCAAAACTGTTTTACCAAACCTTGTCTTAGATTCCAGGAGCCAAACCAATCTGGCATGTACAGCCTAGGGGAGCAAGTCAAAGTTAACCAGGCTCATCCGACTATTTAATCCTAAAACATATAGCCCCACCTGGCCGCCAAAACTGATTTACCAAAACTTGTCTCAGATACCAGGAACCCTGTTATTCCAGCATTTGCATCCTAGGGGCGCAAGTCAAAGCAAAATAGTCTCACCCGACTATTTAATCTTAAAGCATACAGCCTTACCTAGCTGTCAAAACTGTTTTACCAAAACTTGTCTCAGATACCCGGAACACTGTTAATGCAGCATTTGCATCCTAGGGGCGCATGTCAAAGCCAAACAGGTTCACCCGACTATTAAATCTTAAAACATATAGCCCCATCTGGCCGCCGAAACTGATTTACCAAAACTTGTCTTAGATACCAGGAACCCTGTTATTCCAGCATTTGCATCCTAGGAGCGCAAGTCAAAGCCAATAAGGCTCAACCGACTATTAAATCTTAAAACATGTAGCCCCATAGACGCCAAAACTGACTTACCAAAACATGTCTTAGATACCAGTAATCCTGTTATTCCAGCATTTGCATCCTAGGGGCGCAAGTCAAAGCAAAATAGTCTCACCCGACTATTTAATCTTAAAGCATACAGCCTTACCTAGCTGTCAAAACTGTTTTACCAAAACTTGTCTCAGATACCAGGAACACTGTTAATGCAGCATTTGAATCCTAGGGGCGCAAATCAAAGTTAAACAGGTTCAGCCGACTATTAAATCTTAAAACATATAGCCCCATCTGGCCGCCAAAACTGATTTACCAAAACTTGTCTTAGATACCAGGAACCCTGTTATTCCAGCATTTGCATCCTAGGGGCGCAAGTCAAAGCCAAACACTCTCACCCGACTATTTCATCTTAAAGCATACAGCCTTACCTAGCTGTCAAAACTGTTTTACCAAAACTTGTCTTAGATTCCAGGAGCCCCGCCAATCTGGCATGTGGAGCCTAGGGGAGCAAGTCAAAGCCAAACAGGCTCATCCGACTATTTAATCCTAAAACATATAGACCCATCTGGCCGCGAAGACTGATTTACCAAAACTTGTCTCAGATACCAGGAACCCTGTTAATCTAGCATTTGCAGCCTAGGGGAGCAAAACAAAGCCAAAAAACCTCACCCGACTATTAAATTTTAACTCATTCAGCCACACCTGGAACTCAAAATTGCTTTACCAAAACTTGTCTCAGATACCAGGAACCCTGTTAATCCTAGGGGCGCAAGTCAAAGCCAAACAGGCTCACCAAACTATTAAATCTTAAAACATATAGCCCCATCTGGCCGCCAAAACTGACTTACCAAAACATGTCTTAGATACCAGGAACCCTGTTATTCCAGCATTTGCATCCTAGGGGCGCAAGTCAAAGCAAAATAGTCTCACCCGACTATTTAATCTTAAAGCATACAGCCTTACCTAGCTGTCAAAACTGTTTTACCAAAACTTGTCTCAGATACCCGGAACACTGTTAATGCAGCATTTGCATCCTAGGGGCGCATGTCAAAGCCAAACAGGTTCACCCGACTATTAAATCTTAAAACATATAGCCCCATCTGGCCGCCAAAACTGATTTTCCAAAACTTGTCTTAGATACCAGGAACCCTGTTATTCCAGCATTTGCATCCTAGGGGCGCAAGTCAAAGCCCAACACGCTCACCCGACTATTTAATCTTAAAGCATACAGCCTTACCTAGCTGTCAAAACTGTTTTACCAAAACTTGTCTTAGATTGCAGGAGCCCCGCCAATCTTGCATGTGGAGTCTAGGGGAGCAAGTCAAAGCCAAACAGGCTCACCCGACAATTTAATCTTAAAACATACAGACTTACGTAGCTGCCAAAACTGCTTTACCAAAACTTGCCTTAGAAACCAGGAGCCCTGTTAATCTAGCATTTGCAGCCTAGGGGAGCAAGTCAAAGCAAAATAGCCTAACCCGACTATTAAATCTTAACACATTCAGACTCACCTGGAACTCAAAATTGCCTTACTAAAACTTGTTTCAGATACCAGGAACCCTGTTAATCCAGAATTTGCATCCTAGGGGCGCAACTCAAAGCCAAACAGGCTCAACCGACTATTTAATCTTAAAACATACAGTCTTGCCCAGCTGTCAAAACTGTTTTACCAAACCTTGTCTTAGATTCCAGGAGCCAAGCCAATCTGGCATGTGGAGCCTAAGGGAGCAAGTCAAAGCCAATCAGGCTCACCCATCAATTTAATCTTAAAACATACAGACTTACGTAGTTGCCAAAGCTGCTTTACCAAAACTTGTCTCAGATACCAGGAACCCTGTTAATGCAGCATTTGTATCCTAGGGGCGCAAGTCAAAGCCAAACAGGCACACCCGACTATTAAATCTTAAAACATATAGCCCCATCTGGCCGCCAAAATTGATTTACCAAAACTTGTCTTAGATACCAGGAACCCTGTTATTCCAGCATTTGCATCCTAGGGGCGCAAGTCAAAGCCAAACACGCTCACCCGACTATTTAATCTTAAAGCATACAGCCTTACCTAGCTGTCAAAACTGATTTACCAAAAACTTGTCTTAGATTCCAGGAGCCCCGCCAATCTGGCATGTGGAGCCTAGGGGAGCAAGTCAAAGCCAAACAGGCTCACCAGACAATTTAATCTTAAAACATACAGCCTTGCCCAGCTGTCAAAACTGTTTTACCAAACCTTGTCTTAGATTCCAGGAGCCAAGCCAATCTGGCATGTGGAGCCTAAGGGAGCAAGGCAAAGCCAAACAGGCTCACCAGACAATTTAATCTTAAAACATACAGACTTACGTAGTTGCGAAAGCTGCTTTACCAAAACTTGTCTCAGATACCAGGAACCCTGTTAATGCAGCATTTGCATCCTAGGGGCGCAAGTCAAAGCCAAACAGGCTCTCCCGACTACTAAATCTTAAAACATATAGCCCCATCTGGCCGCCAAAAATGATTTACCAAAACTTGCCTTAGATACCATGAACCCTGTTATTCCAGCATTTGCATTCTAGGGGCGCAAGTCAAAGCCAAACACGCTCACCCGACTATTTCATCTTAAAGCATACAGCCTTACCTAGCTGTCAAAACTGTTTTACCAAAACTTGTCTTAGATTCCAGGAGCCCCGCCAATCTGGCATGTGGAGCCTAGGGGAGCAAGTCAAAGCCAAACAGGCTCACCCGACAATTTAATCTTTAAACATACAGACTTACGTAGCTGCCAAAACTGCTTTACCAAAACTTGTCTCAGACACCAGGAACCCTATTAATCTAGCATTTGCAGCCTAGGGGAGCAAGACAAAGCCAAATAGCCTCACCCGACTATGAAATCTTAACACATTCAGCCTCACCTGGAACTCAAAATTGCCTTACCAAAACTTGTTTCAGATACCAAGAACCCTGTTTATCCAGCATTTGCACCCAAGGAGCGCAAGTCTAAGCCAAACAGGCTCACCCGACTGTTGAATCTTAAAACATGTAGCCCCATAGACGACAAAACTGATTTACCAAAACCTGTCTTAGATACCAGGAACCCTGTTATTCCAACATTTGCATCCTAGGGGCGCAAGTCAAAGCCAAACACTCTCACCCGACTATTTAATCTTAAAGCATACAGCCTTACCTAGCTGTCAAAACTGTTTTACCAAAACTTGTCTCAGATACCCGGAACACTGTTAATGCAGCATTTGCATCCTTGGGGCGCATGTCAAAGCCAAACAAGTTCACCCGACTATTAAATCTTAAAACATATAGCCCCATCTGGCCGCCAAAACTGATTTACCAAAACTTGTCTTAGATACCAGGAACCCTGTTATTCCAGCATTTGCATCCTAGGGGCGCAAGTCAAAGCCAAACACGCTCACCCGACTATTTAATCTTAAAGCATACAGCCTTACCTAGCTGTCAAAACTGATTTACCAAAACTTGTCTTAGATTCCAGGAGCCCCGCCAATCTGGCATGTGGAGCCTAGGGGAGCAAGTCAAGGCCAAACAGGCTCACCAGACAATTTAATCTTAAAACATACAGCCTTGCCCAGCTGTCAAAACTGTTTTACCAAACCTTGTCTTAGATTCCAGGAGCCAAGCCAATCTGGCATGTGGAGCCTAAGGGAGCAAGGCAAAGCCAAACAGGCTCACCAGACAATTTAATCTTAAAACATACAGACTTACGTAGTTGCCAAAGCTGCTTTACCAAAACTTGTCTCAGATACCAGGAACCCTGTTAACGCAGCATTTGCATCCTAGGGGCGCAAGTCAAAGCCAAACAGGCTCTCCCGACTACTAAATCTTAAAACATATAGCCCCATCTGGCCGCCAAAAATGATTTACCAAAACTTGCCTTAGATACCATGAACCCTGTTATTCCAGCATTTGCATTCTAGGGGCGCAAGTCAAAGCCAAACACGCTCACCCGACTATTTCATTTTAAAGCATACAGCCTTACCTAGCTGTCAAAACTGTTTTACCAAAACTTGTCTTAGATTCCAGGAGCCCCGCCAATCTGGCATGTGGAGCCTAGGGGAGCAAGTCAAAGCCAAACAGGCTCACCCGACAATTTAATCTTTAAACATACAGACTTGCGTAGCTGCCAAAACTGCTTTACCAAAACTTGTCTCAGATACCAGGAACCCTATTAATCTAGCATTTGCAGCCTAGGGGAGCAAGACAAAGCCAAATAGCCTCACCCGACTATGAAATCTTAACACATTCAGCCTCACCTGGAACTCAAAATTGCCTTACCAAAACTTGTTTCAGATACCAAGAACCCTGTTTATCCAGCATTTGCACCCAAGGAGCGCAAGTCAAAGCCAAACAGGCTCACCCGACTATTTAATCTTAAAGCATACAGCCTTACGTAGCTGTCAAAACTGTTTTACCAAAACTTGTCTCAGATACCCGGAACACTGTTAATGCAGCATTTGCATCCTAGGGGCGCATGTCAAAGCCAAACAGGTTCACCCGACTATTAAATCTTTAAACATATAGCCCCATCTGGCCGCCAAAACTGATTTACCAAAACTTGTCTTAGATACCAGGAACCCTGTTATTCCAGCATTTGCATCCTAGGGGCGCAACTCAAAGCCAAACACGCTCACCCGACTATTTAATCTTAAAGCATACAGCCTTACCTAGCTGTCAAAACTGTTTTACCAAAACTTGTCTTAGATTGCAGGAGCCCCGCCAATCTTGCATGTGGAGCCTAGGGGAGCAAGTCAAAGCCAAACAGGCTCACCCGACAATTTAATCTTAAAACATACAGACTTACGTAGCTGCCAAAACTGCTTTACCAAAACTTGCCTTAGAAACCAGAAGCCCTGTTAATCTAGCATTTGCAGCCTAGGGGAGCAAGTCAAAGCAAAATAGCCTCACCCGACTATTAAATCTTAACACATTCAGCCTCACCTGGATCTCAAAATTGCCTTACTAAGACTTGTTTCAGATACCAGGAACCCTGTTAATCCAGCATTTGCATCCTAGGGGCGCAACTCAAAGCCAAACAGGCTCAACCGACTATTTAATCTTAAAACATACAGTCTTGCCCAGCTATCAAAACTGTTTTACCAAACCTTGTCTTAGATTCCAGGAGCCAAGCCAATCTGGCATGTGGAGCCTAAGGGAGCAAGTCAAAGCCAATCAGGCTCATCCGACTATTTAATCTTAAAACATACAGACATACGTAGTTGCCAAAGCTGCTTTACCAAAACTTGTCTCAGATACCAGGAACCCTGTTAATCTAGCATTTGCAGCCTAGGGGAGCAAAACAAAGCCAAAAAGCCTCACCCGACTATTAAATCTTAAAACATATAGCCCCATCTGGCCGCCAAAATTGATTTACCAAAACTTGTCTTAGATACCAGGAACCCTGTTATTCCAGCATTTGCATCCTAGGGGCGCAAGTCAAAGCCAAACACGCTCACCCGACTATTTAATCTTAAAGCATACAGCCTTACCTAGCTGTCAAAACTGATTTACCAAAATTTGTCTTAGATTCCAGGAGCCCCGCCAATCTGGCATGTGGAGCCTAGGGGAGCAAGTCAAAGCCAAACAGGCTCACCCGACAATTCAATCTTAAAACATACAGACTTACATAGCTGCCAAAACTGCTTTACGAAAACTTGCCTTAGAAACCAGGAGCCCTGTTAATCTAGCATTTGCAGCCTAGGGGAGCCAGTCAAAGCAAAATAGTCTCACCCGACTATTAAGTCTTAACACAATTAGCCTCACCTGGAACTCAAAATTACCTTACCAAAACTTGTTTCAGATACCAGGAACCCTGTTAATCCAGCATTTGCATCCTAGGGGCGCAACTCAAAGCCAAACAGGCTCAACCGACTATTTAATCTTAAAACATACAGCCTTGCCCAGCTGTCAAAACTGTTTTACCAAACCTTGTCTCAGACACCAGGAACCCTATTAATCTAGCATTTGCAGCCTAGGGGAGCAAGACAAAGCCAAATAGCCTCACCCGACTATGAAATCTTAACACATTCAGCCTCACCTGGAACTCAAAATTGCCTTACCAAAACTTGTTTCAGATACCAAGAACCCTGTTTATCCAGCATTTGCACCCAAGGAGCGCAAGTCAAAGCCAAACAGGCTCTCCCGACTGTTGAATCTTTAAACATGTAGCCCCATAGACGACAAAACTGATTTACCAAAACCTGTCTTAGATACCAGGAACCCTGTTATTCCAGCATTTGCATCCTAGGGGCGCAAGTCAAAGCCAAACACGCTCAACCGACTATTTAATCTTAAAACATACAGCCTTGCCCAGCTGTCAAAACTGTTTTACCAAACCTTGTCTCAGACACCAGGAACCCTATTAATCTAGCATTTGCAGCCTAGGGGAGCAAGACAAAGCCAAATAGCCTCACCCGACTATGAAATCTTAACACATTCAGCCTCACCTGGAACTCAAAATTGCCTTACCAAAACTTGTTTCAGATACCAAGAACCCTGTTTATCCAGCATTTGCACCCAAGGAGCGCAAGTCAAAGCCAAACAGGCTCTCCCGACTGTTGAATCTTTAAACATGTAGCCCCATAGACGACAAAACTGATTTACCAAAACCTGTCTTAGATACCAGGAACCCTGTTATTCCAGCATTTGCATCCTAGGGGCGCAAGTCAAAGCCAAACACGCTCACCCGACTATTTAATCTTAAAGCATACAGCCTTACCTAGCTGTCAAAACTGTTTTACCAAAACTTGTCTCAGATACCCGGAACACTGTTAATGCAGCATTTGCATCCTAGGGGCGCATGTCAAAGCCAAACAGGTTCACCCGACTATTAAATCTTTAAACATATAGCCCCATCTGGCCGCCAAAACTGATTTACCAAAACTTGTCTTAGATACCAGGAACCCTGTTATTCCAGCATTTGCATCCTAGGGGCGCAACTCAAAGCCAAACACGCTCACCCGACTATTTAATCTTAAAGCATACAGCCTTACCTAGCTGTCAAAACTGTTTTACCAAAACTTGTCTTAGATTGCAGGAGCCCCGCCAATCTTGCATGTGGAGCCTAGGGGAGCAAGTCAAAGCCAAACAGGCTCACCCGACAATTTAATCTTAAAACATACAGACTTACGTAGCTGCCAAAACTGCTTTACCAAAACTTGCCTTAGAAACCAGGAGCCCTGTTAATCTAGCATTTGCAGCCTAGGGGAGCAAGTCAAAGCAAAATAGCCTCACCCGACTATTAAATCTTAACACATTCAGCCTCACCTGGAACTCAAAATTGCCTTACTAAGACTTGTTTCAGATACCAGGAACCCTGTTAATCCAGCATTTGCATCCTAGGGGCGCAACTCAAAGCCAAACAGGCTCAACCGACTATTTAATCTTAAAACATACAGTCTTGCCCAGCTATCAAAACTGTTTTAGCAAACCTTGTCTTAGATTCCAGGAGCCAAGCCAATCTGGCATGTGGAGCCTAAGGGAGCAAGTCAAAGCCAATCAGGCTCATCCGACTATTTAATCTTAAAACATACAGACTTACGTAGTTGCCAAAGCTGCTTTACCAAAACTTGTCTCAGATACCAGGAACCCTGTTAATGCAGCATTTGCATCCTAGGGGCGCAAGTCAAAGCCAAACAGGCTCTCCCGACTACTAAATCTTAAAACATATAGCCCCATCTGGCCGCCAAAAATGATTTACCAAAACTTGCCTTAGATACCATGAACCCTGTTATTCCAGCATTTGCATTCTAGGGGCGCAAGTCAAAGCCAAACACGCTCACCCGACTATTTCATCTTGAAGCATACAGCCTTACCTAGCTGTCAAAACTGTTTTACCAAAACTTGTCTTAGATTGCAGGAGCCCCGCCAATCTTGCATGTGGAGCCTAGGGGAGCAAGTCAAAGCCAAACAGGCTCACCCGACAATTTAATCTTAAAACATACAGACTTACGTAGCTGCCAAAACTGCTTTACCAAAACTTGCCTTAGAAACCAGGAGCCCTGTTAATCTAGCATTTGCAGCCTAGGGGAGCAAGTCAAAGCAAAATAGCCTCACCCGACTATTAAATCTTAACACATTCAGCCTCACCTGGAACTCAAAATTGCCTTACTAAGACTTGTTTCAGATACCAGGAACCCTGTTAATCCAGCATTTGCATCCTAGGGGCGCAACTCAAAGCCAAACAGGCTCAACCGACTATTTAATCTTAAAACATACAGTCTTGCCCAGCTATCAAAACTGTTTTACCAAACCTTGTCTTAGATTCCAGGAGCCAAGCCAATCTGGCATGTGGAGCCTAAGGGAGCAAGTCAAAGCCAATCAGGCTCATCCGACTATTTAATCTTAAAACATACAGACTTACGTAGTTGCCAAAGCTGCTTTACCAAAACTTGTCTCAGATACCAGGAACCCTGTTAATGCAGCATTTGCATCCTAGGGGCGCAAGTCAAAGCCAAACAGGCTCTCCCGACTACTAAATCTTAAAACATATAGCCCCATCTGGCCGCCAAAAATGATTTACCAAAACTTGCCTTAGATACCATGAACCCTGTTATTCCAGCATTTGCATTCTAGGGGCGCAAGTCAAAGCCAAACACGCTCACCCGACTATTTCATCTTAAAGCATACAGCCTTACCTAGCTGTCAAAACTGTTTTACCAAAACTTGTCTTAGATTCCAGGAGCCCCGCCAATCTGGCATGTGGAGCCTAGGGGAGCAAGTCAAAGCCAAACAGGCTCACCCGACAATTTAATCTTTAAACATACAGACTTGCGTAGCTGCCAAAACTGCTTTACCAAAACTTGTCTCAGATACCAGGAACCCTATTTATCTAGCATTTGCAGCCTAGGGGAGCAAGACAAAGCCAAATAGCCTCACCCGACTATGAAATCTTAACACATTCAGCCTCACCTGGAACTCAAAATTGCCTTACCAAAACTTGTTTCAGATACCAAGAACCCTGTTTATCCAGCATTTGCACCCAAGGAGCGCAAGTCAAAGCCAAACAGGCTCACCCGACTGTTGAATCTTAAAACATGTAGCCCCATACACGACAAAACTGATTTACCAAAACCTGTCTTAGATACCAGGAACCCTGTTATTCCAGCATTTGCATCCTAGGGGCGCAAGTCAAAGCCAAACACTCTCACCCGACTATTTAATCTTAAAGCATACAGACTTACCTAGCTGTCAAAACTGTTTTACCAAAACTTGTCTCAGATACCCGGAACACTGTTAATGCAGCATTTGCATCCTAGGGGCGCATGTCAAAGCCAAACAGGTTCACCCGACTATTAAATCTTTAAACATATAGCCCCATCTGGCCGCCAAAACTGATTTACCAAAACTTGTCTTAGATACCAGGAACCCTGTTATTCCAGCATTTGCATCCTAGGGGCGCAACTCAAAGCCAAACACGCTCACCCGACTATTTAATCTTAAAGCATACAGCCTTACCTAGCTGTCAAAACTGTTTTACCAAAACTTGTCTTAGATTGCAGGAGCCCCGCCAATCTTGCATGTGGAGCCTAGGGGAGCAAGTCAAAGCCAAACAGGCTCACCCGACAATTTAATCTTAAAACATACAGACTTACGTAGCTGCCAAAACTGCTTTACCAAAACTTGCCTTAGAAACCAGAAGCCCTGTTAATCTAGCATTTGCAGCCTAGGGGAGCAAGTCAAAGCAAAATAGCCTCACCCGACTATTAAATCTTAACACATTCAGCCTCACCTGGATCTCAAAATTGCCTTACTAAGACTTGTTTCAGATACCAGGAACCCTGTTAATCCAGCATTTGCATCCTAGGGGCGCAACTCAAAGCCAAACAGGCTCAACCGACTATTTAATCTTAAAACATACAGTCTTGCCCAGCTATCAAAACTGTTTTACCAAACCTTGTCTTAGATTCCAGGAGCCAAGCCAATCTGGCATGTGGAGCCTAAGGGAGCAAGTCAAAGCCAATCAGGCTCATCCGACTATTTAATCTTAAAACATACAGACATACGTAGTTGCCAAAGCTGCTTTACCAAAACTTGTCTCAGATACCAGGAACCCTGTTAATCTAGCATTTGCAGCCTAGGGGAGCAAAACAAAGCCAAAAAGCCTCACCCGACTATTAAATCTTAAAACATATAGCCCCATCTGGCCGCCAAAATTGATTTACCAAAACTTGTCTTAGATACCAGGAACCCTGTTATTCCAGCATTTGCATCCTAGGGGCGCAAGTCAAAGCCAAACACGCTCACCCGACTATTTAATCTTAAAGCATACAGCCTTACCTAGCTGTCAAAACTGATTTACCAAAATTTGTCTTAGATTCCAGGAGCCCCGCCAATCTGGCATGTGGAGCCTAGGGGAGCAAGTCAAAGCCAAACAGGCTCACCCGACAATTCAATCTTAAAACATACAGACTTACATAGCTGCCAAAACTGCTTTACGAAAACTTGCCTTAGAAACCAGGAGCCCTGTTAATCTAGCATTTGCAGCCTAGGGGAGCCAGTCAAAGCAAAATAGTCTCACCCGACTATTAAGTCTTAACACAATTAGCCTCACCTGGAACTCAAAATTACCTTACCAAAACTTGTTTCAGATACCAGGAACCCTGTTAATCCAGCATTTGCATCCTAGGGGCGCAACTCAAAGCCAAACAGGCTCAACCGACTATTTAATCTTAAAACATACAGCCTTGCCCAGCTGTCAAAACTGTTTTACCAAACCTTGTCTCAGACACCAGGAACCCTATTAATCTAGCATTTGCAGCCTAGGGGAGCAAGACAAAGCCAAATAGCCTCACCCGACTATGAAATCTTAACACATTCAGCCTCACCTGGAACTCAAAATTGCCTTACCAAAACTTGTTTCAGATACCAAGAACCCTGTTTATCCAGCATTTGCACCCAAGGAGCGCAAGTCAAAGCCAAACAGGCTCTCCCGACTGTTGAATCTTTAAACATGTAGCCCCATAGACGACAAAACTGATTTACCAAAACCTGTCTTAGATACCAGGAACCCTGTTATTCCAGCATTTGCATCCTAGGGGCGCAAGTCAAAGCCAAACACTCTCACCCGACTATTTAATCTTAAAACATACAGTCTTGCCCAGCTATCAAAACTGTTTTACCAAACCTTGTCTTAGATTCCAGGAGCCAAGCCAATCTGGCATGTGGAGCCTAAGGGAGCAAGTCAAAGCCAATCAGGCTCATCCGACTATTTAATCTTAAAACATACAGACATACGTAGTTGCCAAAGCTGCTTTACCAAAACTTGTCTCAGATACCAGGAACCCTGTTAATCTAGCATTTGCAGCCTAGGGGAGCAAAACAAAGCCAAAAAGCCTCACCCGACTATTAAATCTTAAAACATATAGCCCCATCTGGCCGCCAAAACTGATTTACCAAAACTTGTCTTAGATACCAGGAACCCTGTTATTCCAGCATTTGCATCCTAGGGGCGCAACTCAAAGCCAAACACGCTCACCCGACTATTTAATCTTAAAGCATACAGCCTTACGTAGCTGTCAAAACTGTTTTACCAAAACTTGTCTCAGATACCCGGAACACTGTTAATGCAGCATTTGCATCCTAGGGGCGCATGTCAAAGCCAAACAGGTTCACCCGACTATTAAATCTTTAAACATATAGCCCCATCTGGCCGCCAAAACTGATTTACCAAAACTTGTCTTAGATACCAGGAACCCTGTTATTCCAGCATTTGCATCCTAGGGGCGCAACTCAAAGCCAAACACGCTCACCCGACTATTTAATCTTAAAGCATACAGCCTTACCTAGCTGTCAAAACTGTTTTACCAAAACTTGTCTTAGATTGCAGGAGCCCCGCCAATCTTGCATGTGGAGCCTAGGGGAGCAAGTCAAAGCCAAACAGGCTCACCCGACAATTTAATCTTAAAACATACAGACTTACGTAGCTGCCAAAACTGCTTTACCAAAACTTGCCTTAGAAACCAGGAGCCCTGTTAATCTAGCATTTGCAGCCTAGGGGAGCAAGTCAAAGCAAAATAGCCTCACCCGACTATTAAATCTTAACACATTCAGCCTCACCTGGAACTCAAAATTGCCTTACTAAGACTTGTTTCAGATACCAGGAACCCTGTTAATCCAGCATTTGCATCCTAGGGGCGCAACTCAAAGCCAAACAGGCTCAACCGACTATTTAATCTTAAAACATACAGTCTTGCCCAGCTATCAAAACTGTTTTACCAAACCTTGTCTTAGATTCCAGGAGCCAAGCCAATCTGGCATGTGGAGCCTAAGGGAGCAAGTCAAAGCCAATCAGGCTCATCCGACTATTTAATCTTAAAACATACAGACTTACGTAGTTGCCAAAGCTGCTTTACCAAAACTTGTCTCAGATACCAGGAACCCTGTTAATGCAGCATTTGCATCCTAGGGGCGCAAGTCAAAGCCAAACAGGCTCTCCCGACTACTAAATCTTAAAACATATAGCCCCATCTGGCCGCCAAAAATGATTTACCAAAACTTGCCTTAGATACCATGAACCCTGTTATTCCAGCATTTGCATTCTAGGGGCGCAAGTCAAAGCCAAACACGCTCACCCGACTATTTCATCTTAAAGCATACAGCCTTACCTAGCTGTCAAAACTGTTTTACCAAAACTTGTCTTAGATTGCAGGAGCCCCGCCAATCTTGCATGTGGAGCCTAGGGGAGCAAGTCAAAGCCAAACAGGCTCACCCGACAATTTAATCTTAAAACATACAGACTTACGTAGCTGCCAAAACTGCTTTACCAAAACTTGCCTTAGAAACCAGGAGCCCTGTTAATCTAGCATTTGCAGCCTAGGGGAGCAAGTCAAAGCAAAATAGCCTCACCCGACTATTAAATCTTAACACATTCAGCCTCACCTGGAACTCAAAATTGCCTTACTAAGACTTGTTTCAGATACCAGGAACCCTGTTAATCCAGCATTTGCATCCTAGGGGCGCAACTCAAAGCCAAACAGGCTCAACCGACTATTTAATCTTAAAACATACAGTCTTGCCCAGCTATCAAAACTGTTTTACCAAACCTTGTCTTAGATTCCAGGAGCCAAGCCAATCTGGCATGTGGAGCCTAAGGGAGCAAGTCAAAGCCAATCAGGCTCATCCGACTATTTAATCTTAAAACATACAGACTTACGTAGTTGCCAAAGCTGCTTTACCAAAACTTGTCTCAGATACCAGGAACCCTGTTAATGCAGCATTTGCATCCTAGGGGCGCAAGTCAAAGCCAAACAGGCTCTCCCGACTACTAAATCTTAAAACATATAGCCCCATCTGGCCGCCAAAAATGATTTACCAAAACTTGCCTTAGATACCATGAACCCTGTTATTCCAGCATTTGCATTCTAGGGGCGCAAGTCAAAGCCAAACACGCTCACCCGACTATTTCATCTTAAAGCATACAGCCTTACCTAGCTGTCAAAACTGTTTTACCAAAACTTGTCTTAGATTCCAGGAGCCCCGCCAATCTGGCATGTGGAGCCTAGGGGAGCAAGTCAAAGCCAAACAGGCTCACCCGACAATTTAATCTTTAAACATACAGACTTGCGTAGCTGCCAAAACTGCTTTACCAAAACTTGTCTCAGATACCAGGAACCCTATTTATCTAGCATTTGCAGCCTAGGGGAGCAAGACAAAGCCAAATAGCCTCACCCGACTATGAAATCTTAACACATTCAGCCTCACCTGGAACTCAAAATTGCCTTACCAAAACTTGTTTCAGATACCAAGAACCCTGTTTATCCAGCATTTGCACCCAAGGAGCGCAAGTCAAAGCCAAACAGGCTCACCCGACTGTTGAATCTTAAAACATGTAGCCCCATACACGACAAAACTGATTTACCAAAACCTGTCTTAGATACCAGGAACCCTGTTATTCCAGCATTTGCATCCTAGGGGCGCAAGTCAAAGCCAAACACTCTCACCCGACTATTTAATCTTAAAGCATACAGCCTTACCTAGCTGTCAAAACTGTTTTACCAAAACTTGTCTCAGATACCCGGAACACTGTTAATGCAGCATTTGCATCCTAGGGGCGCATGTCAAAGCCAAACAGGTTCACCCGACTATTAAATCTTTAAACATATAGCCCCATCTGGCCGCCAAAACTGATTTACCAAAACTTGTCTTAGATACCAGGAACCCTGTTATTCCAGCATTTGCATCCTAGGGGCGCAACTCAAAGCCAAACACGCTCACCCGACTATTTAATCTTAAAGCATACAGCCTTACCTAGCTGTCAAAACTGTTTTACCAAAACTTGTCTTAGATTGCAGGAGCCCCGCCAATCTTGCATGTGGAGCCTAGGGGAGCAAGTCAAAGCCAAACAGGCTCACCCGACAATTTAATCTTAAAACATACAGACTTACGTAGCTGCCAAAACTGCTTTACCAAAACTTGCCTTAGAAACCAGGAGCCCTGTTAATCTAGCATTTGCAGCCTAGGGGAGCAAGTCAAAGCAAAATAGCCTCACCCGACTATTAAATCTTAACACATTCAGCCTCACCTGGAACTCAAAATTGCCTTACTAAGACTTGTTTCAGATACCAGGAACCCTGTTAATCCAGCATTTGCATCCTAGGGGCGCGACTCAAAGCCAAACAGGCTCAACCGACTATTTAATCTTAAAACATACAGTCTTGCCCAGCTATCAAAACTGTTTTACCAAACCTTGTCTTAGATTCCAGGAGCCAAGCCAATCTGGCATGTGGAGCCTAAGGGAGCAAGTCAAAGCCAATCAGGCTCATCCGACTATTTAATCTTAAAACATACAGACTTACGTAGTTGCCAAAGCTGCTTTACCAAAACTTGTCTCAGATACCAGGAACCCTGTTAATCTAGCATTTGCAGCCTAGGGGAGCAAAACAAAGCCAAAAAGCCTCACCCGACTATTAAATCTTAAAACATATAGCCCCATCTGGCCGCCAAAATTGATTTACCAAAACTTGTCTTAGATACCAGGAACCCTGTTATTCCAGCATTTGCATCCTAGGGGCGCAAGTCAAAGCCAAACACGCTCACCCGACTATTTAATCTTAAAGCATACAGCCTTACCTAGCTGTCAAAACTGATTTACCAAAATTTGTCTTAGATTCCAGGAGCCCCGCCAATCTGGCATGTGGAGCCTAGGGGAGCAAGTCAAAGCCAAATAGGCTCACCCGACAATTTAATCTTAAAACATACAGACTTACATAGCTGCCAAAACTGCTTTACGAAAACTTGCCTTAGAAACCAGGAGCCCTGTTAATCTAGCATTTGCAGCCTAGGGGAGCCAGTCAAAGCAAAATAGTCTCACCCGACTATTAAGTCTTAACACAATTAGCCTCACCTGGAACTCAAAATTGCCTTACCAAAACTTGTTTCAGATACCAGGAACCCTGTTAATCCAGCATTTGCATCCTAGGGGCGCGACTCAAAGCCAAACAGGCTCAACCGACTATTTAATCTTAAAACATACAGTCTTGCCCAGCTATCAAAACTGTTTTACCAAACCTTGTCTTAGATTCCAGGAGCCAAGCCAATCTGGCATGTGGAGCCTAAGGGAGCAAGTCAAAGCCAATCAGGCTCATCCGACTATTTAATCTTAAAACATACAGACTTACGTAGTTGCCAAAGCTGCTTTACCAAAACTTGTCTCAGATACCAGGAACCCTGTTAATCTAGCATTTGCAGCCTAGGGGAGCAAAACAAAGCCAAAAAGCCTCACCCGACTATTAAATCTTAAAACATATAGCCCCATCTGGCCGCCAAAAATGATTTACCAAAACTTGTCTTAGATACCATGAACCCTGTTATTCCAGCATTTGCATTCTAGGGGCGCAAGTCAAAGCCAAACACGCTCACCCGACTATTTAATCTTAAAGCATACAGCCTTACCTAGCTGTCAAAACTGTTTTACCAAAACTTGTCTTAGATTCCAGGAGCCCCGCCAATCTGGCATGTGGAGCCTAGGGGAGCAAGTCAAAGCCAAACAGGCTCACCCGACAATTTAATCTTTAAACATACAGACTTACGTAGCTGCCAAAACTGCTTTACCAAAACTTGCCTTAGAAACCAGGAGCCCTGTTAATCTAGCATTTGCAGCCTAGGGGAGCAAGTCAAAGCAAAATAGCCTCACCCGACTATTAAATCTTAACACATTCAGCCTCACCTGGAACTCAAAATTGCCTTACTAAAACTTGTTTCAGATACCAGGAACCCTGTTAATCCAGAATTTGCATCCTAGGGGCGCAACTCAAAGCCAAACAGGCTCAACCGACTATTTAATCTTAAAACATACAGTCTTGCCCAGCTGTCAAAACTGTTTTACCAAACCTTGTCTTAGATTCCAGGAGCCAAGCCAATCTGGCATGTGGAGCCTAAGGAAGCAAGTCAAAGCCAATCAGGCTCACCCATCAATTTAATCTTAAAACATACAGACTTACGTAGTTGCCAAAGCTGCTTTACCAAAACTTGTCTCAGATACCAGGAACCCTGTTAATGCAGCATTTGTATCCTAGGGGCGCAAGTCAAAGCCAAACAGGCTCGCCCGACTATTAAATCTTAAAACATATAGCCCCATCTGGCCGCCAAAATTGATTTACCAAAACTTGTCTTAGATACCAGGAACCCTGTTATTCCAGCATTTGCATCCTAGGGGCGCAAGTCAAAGCCAAACACGCTCACCCGACTATTTAATCTTAAAGCATACAGCTTTACCTAGCTGTCAAAACTGATTTACCAAAACTTGTCTTAGATTCCAGGAGCCCCGCCAATCTGGCATGTGGAGCCTAGGGGAGCAAGTCAAAGCCAAACAGGCTCACCCGACAATTTAATCTTAAAACATACAGACCTACGTAGCTGCCAAAACTGCTTTACGAAAACTTGCCTTAGAAGCCAGTAGCCCTGTTAATCTAGCATTTGTAGCCTAGGGGAGCAAGTCAAAGCAAAATAGTCTCACCCGACTATTAAGTCTTAACACAATTAGCCTCACCTGGAACTCAAAATTGCCTTACCAAAACTTGTTTCAGATACCAGGAACCCTGTTAATCCAGCATTTGCATCCTAGGGGCGCAACTCAAAGCCAAACAGGCTCAACCGACTATTTAATCTTAAAACATACAGCCTTGCCCAGCTGTCAAAACTGTTTTACCAAACCTTGTCTAAGATTCCAGGAGCCAAGCCAATCTGGCATGTGGAGCCTAAGGGAGCAAGGCAAAGCCAAACAGGCTCACCCGACAATTTAATCTTAAAACATACAGCCTTGCCCAGTTGTCAAAACTGTTTTACCAAACCTTGTCTTAGATTCCAGGAGCCAAGCCAATCTGGCATGTGGAGCCTAAGGGAGCAAGGCAAAGCCAAACAGGCTCACCAGACAATTTAATCTTAAAACATACAGACTTACGTAGCTGCCAAAACTGCTTTACGAAAACTTGCCTTAGAAACCAGGAGCCCTGTTAATCTAGCATTTGCAGCCTAGGGGAGCAAGTCAAAGCAAAATAGTCTCACCCGACTATTAAGTCTTAACACAATTAGCCTCACCTGGAACTCAAAATTGCCTTACCAAAACTTGTTTCAGATACCAGGAACCCTGTTAATCCAGCATTTGCATCCTAGGGGCGCAACTCAAAGCCAAACAGGCTCAACCGACTATTTAATCTTAAAACATACAGCCTTGCCCAGTTGTCAAAACTGTTTTACCAAACCTTGTCTTAGATTCCAGGAGCCAAGCCAATCTGGCATGTGGAGCCTAAGGGAGCAAGGCAAAGCCAAACAGGCTCACCAGACAATTTAATCTTAAAACATACAGACTTACGTAGTTGCCAAAGCTGCTTTACCAAAACTTGTCTCAGATACCAGGAACCCTGTTAATGCAGCATTTGCATCCTAGGGGCGCAAGTCAAACCCAAACAGGCCCTCCCGACTACTAAATCTTAAAACATATAGCCCCATCTGGCCGCCAAAAATGATTTACCAAAACTTGTCTTAGATACCATGAACCCTGTTATTCCAGCATTTGCATTCTAGGGGCGCAAGTCAAAGCCAAACACGCTCACCCGACTATTTAATCTTAAAGCATACAGCCTTACCTAGCTGTCAAAACTGATTTACCAAAATTTGTCTTAGATTCCAGGAGCCCCGCCAATCTGGCATGTGGAGCCTAGGGGAGCAAGTCAAAGCCAAACAGGCTCACCCGACAATTTAATCTTAATACATACAGACTTACATAGCTGCCAAAACTGCTTTACGAAAACTTGCCTTAGAAACCAGGAGCCCTGTTAATCTAGCATTTGCAGCTTAGGGGAGCAAGTCAAAGCAAAATAGTCTCACCCGACTATTAAGTCTTAACACAATTAGCCTCACCTGGAACTCAAAATTGCCTTACCAAAACTTGTTTCAGATACCAGGAACCCTGTTAATCCAGCATTTGCATCCTAGGGGCGCAACTCAAAGCCAAACAGGCTCAACCGACTATTTAATCTTAAAACATACAGCCTTGCCCAGCTGTCAAAACTGTTTTACCAAACCTTGTCTTAGATTCCAGGAGCCAAGCCAATCTGGCATGTGGAGCCTAAGGGAGCAAGGCAAAGCCAAACAGGCTCACCCGACAATTTAATCTTAAAACATACAGCCTTGCCCAGCTGTCAAAACTGTTTTACCAAACCTTGTCTTAGATTCCAGGAGCCAAGCCAATCTGGCATGTGGAGCCTAAGGGAGCAAGGCAAAGCCAAACAGGCTCACCAGACAATTTAATCTTAAAACATACAGACTTACGTAGTTGCCAAAGCTGCTTTACCAAAACTTGTCTCAGATACCAGGAACCCTGTTAATGCAGCATTTGCATCCTAGGGGCGCAAGTCAAACCCAAACAGGCTCTCCCGACTACTAAATCTTAAAACATATAGCCCCATCTGGCCGCCAAAAATGATTTACCAAAACTTGTCTTAGATACCATGAACCCTGTTATTCCAGCATTTGCATTCTAGGGGCGCAAGTCAAAGCCAAACACGCTCACCCGACTATTTAATCTTAAAGCATACAGCCTTACCTAGCTGTCAAAACTGTTTTACCAAAACTTGTCTTAGATTCCAGGAGCCCCGCCAATCTGGCATGTGGAGCCTAGGGGAGCAAGTCAAAGCCAAACAGGCTCACCCGACAATTTAATCTTTAAACATACAGACTTACGTAGCTGCCAAAACTGCTTTACCAAAACTTGCCTTAGAAACCAGGAGCCCTGTTAATCTAGCATTTGCAGCCTAGGGGAGCAAGTCAAAGCAAAATAGCCTCACCCGACTATTAAATCTTAACACATTCAGCCTCACCTGGAACTCAAAATTGCCTTACTAAAACTTGTTTCAGATACCAGGAACCCTGTTAATCCAGAATTTGCTTCCTAGGGGCGCAACTCAAAGCCAAACAGGCTCAACCGACTAGTTAATCTTAAAACATACAGTCTTGCCCAGCTGTCAAAACTGTTTTACCAAACCTTGTCTTAGATTCCAGGAGCCAAGCCAATCTGGCATGTGGAGCCTAAGGAAGCAAGTCCAAGCCAATCAGGCTCACCCATCAATTTAATCTTAAAACATACAGACTTACGTAGTTGCCAAAGCTGCTTTACCAAAACTTGTCTCAGATACCAGGAACCCTGTTAATGCAGCATTTGCATCCTAGGGGCGCAAGTCAAACCCAAACAGGCTCTCCCGACTACTAAATCTTAAAACATATAGCCCCATCTGGCCGCCAAAAATGATTTCCCAAAACTTGTCTTAGATACCATGAACCCTGTTATTCCAGCATTTGCATTCTAGGGGCGCAAGTCAAAGCCAAACACGCTCACCCGACTATTTAATCTTAAAGCATACAGCCTTACCTAGCTGTCAAAACTGTTTTACCAAAACTTGTCTTAGATTCCAGGAGCCCCGCCAATCTGGCATGTGGAGCCTAGGGGAGCAAGTCAAAGCCAAACAGGCTCACCCGACAATTTAATCTTTAAACATACAGACTTACGTAGCTGCCAAAACTGCTTTACCAAAACTTGCCTTAGAAACCAGGAGCCCTGTTAATCTAGCATTTGCAGCCTAGGGGAGCAAGTCAAAGCAAAATAGTCTCACCCGACTATTAAGTCTTAACACAATTAGCCTCACCTGGAACTCAAAATTGCCTTACCAAAACTTGTTTCAGATACCAGGAACCCTGTTAATCCAGCATTTGCATCCTAGGGGCGCAACTCAAAGCCAAACAGGCTCAACCGACTATTTAATCTTAAAACATACAGCCTTGCCCAGCTGTCAAAACTGTTTTACCAAACCTTGTCTAAGATTCCAGGAGCCAAGCCAATCTGGCATGTGGAGCCTAAGGGAGCAAGGCAAAGCCAAACAGGCTCACCCGACAATTTAATCTTAAAACATACAGCCTTGCCCAGTTGTCAAAACTGTTTTACCAAACCTTGTCTTAGATTCCAGGAGCCAAGCCAATCTGGCATGTGGAGCCTAAGGGAGCAAGGCAAAGCCAAACAGGCTCACCAGACAATTTAATCTTAAAACATACAGACTTACGTAGCTGCCAAAACTGCTTTACGAAAACTTGCCTTAGAAACCAGGAGCCCTGTTAATCTAGCATTTGCAGCCTAGGGGAGCAAGTCAAAGCAAAATAGTCTCACCCGACTATTAAGTCTTAACACAATTAGCCTCACCTGGAACTCAAAATTGCCTTACCAAAACTTTTTCAGATACCAGGAACCCTGTTAATCCAGCATTTGCATCCTAGGGGCGCAACTCAAAGCCAAACAGGCTCAACCGACTATTTAATCTTAAAACATACAGCCTTGCCCAGTTGTCAAAACTGTTTTACCAAACCTTGTCTTAGATTCCAGGAGCCAAGCCAATCTGGCATGTGGAGCCTAAGGGAGCAAGGCAAAGCCAAACAGGCTCACCAGACAATTTAATCTTAAAACATACAGACTTACGTAGTTGCCAAAGCTGCTTTACCAAAACTTGTCTCAGATACCAGGAACCCTGTTAATGCAGCATTTGCATCCTAGGGGCGCAAGTCAAACCCAAACAGGCTCTCCCGACTACTAAATCTTAAAACATATAGCCCCATCTGGCCGCCAAAAATGATTTACCAAAACTTGTCTTAGATACCATGAACCCTGTTATTCCAGCATTTGCATTCTAGGGGCGCAAGTCAAAGCCAAACACGCTCACCCGACTATTTAATCTTAAAGCATACAGCCTTACCTAGCTGTCAAAACTGATTTACCAAAATTTGTCTTAGATTCCAGGAGCCCCGCCAATCTGGCATGTGGAGCCTAGGGGAGCAAGTCAAAGCCAAACAGGCTCACCCGACAATTTAATCTTAATACATACAGACTTACATAGCTGCCAAAACTGCTTTACGAAAACTTGCCTTAGAAACCAGGAGCCCTGTTAATCTAGCATTTGCAGCTTAGGGGAGCAAGTCAAAGCAAAATAGTCTCACCCGACTATTAAGTCTTAACACAATTAGCCTCACCTGGAACTCAAAATTGCCTTACCAAAACTTGTTTCAGATACCAGGAACCCTGTTAATCCAGCATTTGCATCCTAGGGGCGCAACTCAAAGCCAAACAGGCTCAACCGACTATTTAATCTTAAAACATACAGCCTTGCCCAGCTGTCAAAACTGTTTTACCAAACCTTGTCTTAGATTCCAGGAGCCAAGCCAATCTGGCATGTGGAGCCTAAGGGAGCAAGGCAAAGCCAAACAGGCTCACCCGACAATTTAATCTTAAAACATACAGCCTTGCCCAGCTGTCAAAACTGTTTTACCAAACCTTGTCTTAGATTCCAGGAGCCAAGCCAATCTGGCATGTGGAGCCTAAGGGAGCAAGGCAAAGCCAAACAGGCTCACCAGACAATTTAATCTTAAAACATACAGACTTACGTAGTTGCCAAAGCTGCTTTACCAAAACTTGTCTCAGATACCAGGAACCCTGTTAATGCAGCATTTGCATCCTAGGGGCGCAAGTCAAACCCAAACAGGCTCTCCCGACTACTAAATCTTAAAACATATAGCCCCATCTGGCCGCCAAAAATGATTTACCAAAACTTGTCTTAGATACCATGAACCCTGTTATTCCAGCATTTGCATTCTAGGGGCGCAAGTCAAAGCCAAACACGCTCACCCGACTATTTAATCTTAAAGCATACAGCCTTACCTAGCTGTCAAAACTGTTTTACCAAAACTTGTCTTAGATTCCAGGAGCCCCGCCAATCTGGCATGTGGAGCCTAGGGGAGCAAGTCAAAGCCAAACAGGCTCACCTGACAATTTAATCTTTAAACATACAGACTTACGTAGCTGCCAAAACTGCTTTACCAAAACTTGCCTTAGAAACCAGGAGCCCTGTTAATCTAGCATTTGCAGCCTAGGGGAGCAAGTCAAAGCAAAATAGCCTCACCCGACTATTAAATCTTAACACATTCAGCCTCACCTGGAACTCAA
This sequence comes from Drosophila kanekoi, assembly GCA_037075305.1. Taxonomy (NCBI): domain Eukaryota; kingdom Metazoa; phylum Arthropoda; class Insecta; order Diptera; family Drosophilidae; genus Drosophila; species Drosophila kanekoi. The sequence goes on from JBAMCE010000663.1 coordinate 252,764, forward strand.
AATTGCCTTACTAAAACTTGTTTCAGATACCAGGAACCCTGTTAATCCAGAATTTGCTTCCTAGGGGCGCAACTCAAAGCCAAACAGGCTCAACCGACTAGTTAATCTTAAAACATACAGTCTTGCCCAGCTGTCAAAACTGTTTTACCAAACCTTGTCTTAGATTCCAGGAGCCAAGCCAATCTGGCATGTGGAGCCTAAGGAAGCAAGTCCAAGCCAATCAGGCTCACCCATCAATTTAATCTTAAAACATACAGACTTACGTAGTTGCCAAAGCTGCTTTACCAAAACTTGTCTCAGATACCAGGAACCCTGTTAATGCAGCATTTGTATCCTAGGGGCGCAAGTCAAAGCCAAACAGGCTCGCCCGACTATTAATTCTTAAAACATATAGCCCCATCTGGCCGCCAAAGTTGATTTAACAAAACTTGTCTTAGATACCAGGAACCCTGTTATTCCAGCATTTGCATCCTAGGGGCGCAAGTCAAAGCCAAACACGCTCACCCGACTATTTAATCTTAAAGCATACAGCCTTACCTAGCTGTCAAAACTGATTTACCAAAACTTGTCTTAGATTCCAGGAGCCCCGCCAATCTGGCATGTGGAGCCTAGGGGAGCAAGTCAAAGCCAAACAGGCTCACCCGACAATTTAATCTTAAAACATACAGACCTACGTAGCTGCCAAAACTGCTTTACGAAAACTTGCCTTAGAAGCCAGTAGCCCTGTTAATCTAGCATTTGCAGCCTAGGGGAGCAAGTCAAAGCAAAATAGTCTCACCCGACTATTAAGTCTTAACACAATTAGCCTCACCTGGAACTCAAAATTGCCTTACCAAAACTTGTTTCAGATACCAGGAACCCTGTTAATCCAGCATTTGCATTCTAGGGGCGCAACTCAAAGCCAAACAGGCTCAACCGACTATTTAATCTTAAAACATACAGCCTTGCCCAGCTGTCAAAACTGTTTTACCAAACCTTGTCTTAGATTCCAGGAGCCAAGCCAATCTGGCATGTGGAGCCTAAGGGAGCAAGGCAAAGCCAAACAGGCTCACCTGACAATTTAATCTTAAAACATACAGCCTTGCCCATCAGTCAAAACTGTTTTACCAAACCTTGTCTTAGATTCCAGGAGCCAAGCCAATCTGGCATGTGGAGTCTAAGGGAGCAAGGCAAAGCCAAACAGGCTCACCCGACAATTTAATCTTAAAACATACAGACCTACGTAGCTGCCAAAACTGCTTTACGAAAACTTGCCTTAGAAGCCAGTAGCCCTGTTAATCTAGCATTTGCAGCCTAGGGGAGCAAGTCAAAGCAAAATAGTCTCACCCGACTATTAAGTTTTAACACAATTAGCCTCACCTGGAACTCAAAATTGCCTTACCAAAACTTGTTTCAGATACCAGGAACCCTGTTAATCCAGCATTTGCATCCTAGGGGCGCAACTCAAAGCCAAACAGGCTCAACCGACTATTTAATCTTAAAACATACAGCCTTGCCCAGCAGTCAAAACTGTTTTACCAAACCTTGTCTTAGATTCCAGGAGCCAAGCCAATCTGGCATGTGGAGCCTAAGGGAGCAAGGCAAAGCCAAACAGGCTCATCCGACAATTTAATCTTAAAACATACAGCCTTGCCCAGTTGTCAAAACTGTTTTACCAAACCTTGTCTTAGATTCCAGGAGCCAAGCCAATCTGGCATGTGGAGCCTAAGGGAGCAAGGCAAAGCCAAACAGGCTCACCAGACAATTTAATCTTAAAACATACAGACTTACGTAGCTGCCAAAACTGCTTTACGAAAACTTGCCTTAGAAACCAGGAGCCCTGTTAATCTAGCATTTGCAGCCTAGGGGAGCAAGTCAAAGCAAAATAGTCTCACCCGACTATTAAGTCTTAACACAATTAGCCTCACCTGGAACTCAAAATTGCCTTACCAAAACTTGTTTCAGATACCAGGAACCCTGTTATTCCAGCATTTGCATCCTAGGGGCGCAAGTCAAAGCCAAACACGCTCACCCGACTATTTAATCTTAAAGCATACAGCCTTACCTAGCTGTCAAAACTGATTTACCAAAACTTGTCTTAGATTCCAGGAGCCCCGCCAATCTGGCATGTGGAGCCTAGGGGAGCAAGTCAAAGCCAAACAGGCTCACCCGACAATTTAATCTTAAAACATACAGACCTACGTAGCTGCCAAAACTGCTTTACGAAAACTTGCCTTAGAAGCCAGTAGCCCTGTTAATCTAGCATTTGCAGCCTAGGGGAGCAAGTCAAAGCAAAATAGTCTCACCCGACTATTAAGTCTTAACACAATTAGCCTCACCTGGAACTCAAAATTGCCTTACCAAAACTTGTTTCAGATACCAGGAACCCTGTTAATCCAGCATTTGCATTCTAGGGGCGCAACTCAAAGCCAAACAGGCTCAACCGACTATTTAATCTTAAAACATACAGCCTTGCCCAGCTGTCAAAACTGTTTTACCAAACCTTGTCTTAGATTCCAGGAGCCAAGCCAATCTGGCATGTGGAGTCTAAGGGAGCAAGGCAAAGCCAAACAGGCTCACCCGACAATTTAATCTTAAAACATACAGACCTACGTAGCTGCCAAAACTGCTTTACGAAAACTTGCCTTAGAAGCCAGTAGCCCTGTTAATCTAGCATTTGCAGCCTAGGGGAGCAAGTCAAAGCAAAATAGTCTCACCCGACTATTAAGTTTTAACACAATTAGCCTCACCTGGAACTCAAAATTGCCTTACCAAAACTTGTTTCAGATACCAGGAACCCTGTTAATCCAGCATTTGCATCCTAGGGGCGCAACTCAAAGCCAAACAGGCTCAACCGACTATTTAATCTTAAAACATACAGCCTTGCCCAGCAGTCAAAACTGTTTTACCAAACCTTGTCTTAGATTCCAGGAGCCAAGCCAATCTGGCATGTGGAGCCTAAGGGAGCAAGGCAAAGCCAAACAGGCTCATCCGACAATTTAATCTTAAAACATACAGCCTTGCCCAGTTGTCAAAACTGTTTTACCAAACCTTGTCTTAGATTCCAGGAGCCAAGCCAATCTGGCATGTGGAGCCTAAGGGAGCAAGGCAAAGCCAAACAGGCTCACCAGACAATTTAATCTTAAAACATACAGACTTACGTAGCTGCCAAAACTGCTTTACGAAAACTTGCCTTAGAAACCAGGAGCCCTGTTAATCTAGCATTTGCAGCCTAGGGGAGCAAGTCAAAGCAAAATAGTCTCACCCGACTATTAAGTCTTAACACAATTAGCCTCACCTGGAACTCAAAATTGCCTTACCAAAACTTGTTTCAGATACCAGGAACCCTGTTAATCCAGCATTTGCATCCTAGGGGCGCAACTCAAAGCCAAACAGGCTCAACCGACTATTTAATCTTAAAACATACAGCCTTGCCCAGCTGTCAAAACTGTTTTACCAAACCTTGTCTTAGATTCCAGGAGCCAAGCCAATCTGGCATGTGGAGCCTAAGGGAGCAAGGCAAAGCCAAACAGGCTCACCTGACAATTTAATCTTAAAACATACAGCCTTGCCCAGCTGTCAAAACTGTTTTACCAAACCTTGTCTTAGATTCCAGGAGCCAAGCCAATCTGGCATGTGGAGTCTAAGGGAGCAAGGCAAAGCCAAATAGGCTCACCAGACAATTTAATCTTAAAACATACAGACTTACGTAGTTGCCAAAGCTGCTTTACCAAAACTTGTCTCAGATACCAGGAACCCTGTTAATGCAGCATTTGCATCCTAGGGGCGCAAGTCAAACCCAAACAGGCTCTCCCGACTACTAAATCTTAAAACATATAGCCCCATCTGGCCGCCAAAAATGATTTACCAAAACTTGTCTTAGATACCATGAACCCTGTTATTCCAGCATTTGCATTCTAGGGGCGCAAGTCAAAGCCAAACACGCTCACCCGACTATTTAATCTTAAAGCATACAGCCTTACCTAGCTGTCAAAACTGTTTTACCAAAACTTGTCTTAGATTCCAGGAGCCCCGCCAATCTGGCATGTGGAGCCTAGGGGAGCAAGTCAAAGCCAAACAGGCTCACCCGACAATTTAATCTTTAAACATACAGACTTACGTAGTTGCCAAAGCTGCTTTACCAAAACTTGTCTCAGATACCAGGAACCCTTTTAATGCAGCATTTGCATCCTAGGGGCGCAAGTCAAACCCAAACAGGCTCTCCCGACTACTAAATCTTAAAACATATAGCCACATCTGGCCGCCAAAAATGATTTACCAAAACTTGTCTTAGATACCATGAACCCTGTTATTCCAGCATTTGCATTCTAGGGGCGCAAGTCAAAGCCAAACACGCTCACCCGACTATTTAATCTTAAAGCATACAGCCTTACCTAGCTGTCAAAACTGATTTACCAAAATTTGTCTTAGATTCCAGGAGCCCCGCCAATCTGGCATGTGGAGCCTAGGGAGCAAGTCAAAGCCAAACAGGCTCACCCGACAATTTAATCTTAAAACATACAGACTTACATAGCTGCCAAAACTGCTTTACGAAAACTTGCCTAAGAAACCAGGAGCCCTGTTAATCTAGCATTTGCAGCCTAGGGGAGCAAGTCAAAGCAAAATAGTCTCACCCGACTATTAAGTCTTAACACAATTAGCCTCACCTGGAACTCAAAATTGCCTTACCAAAACTTGTTTCAGATACCAGGAACCCTGTTAATCCAGCATTTGCATCCTAGGGGCGCAACTCAAAGCCAAACAGGCTCAACCGACTATTTAATCTTAAAACATACAGCCTTGCCCAGCTGTCAAAACTGTTTTACCAAACCTTGTCTTAGATTCCAGGAGCCAAGCCAATCTGGCATGTGGAGCCTACGGGAGCAAGGCAAAGCCAAACAGGCTCACCCGACAATTTAATCTTAAAACATACAGCCTTGCCCAGCTGTCAAAACTGTTTTACCAAACCTTGTCTTAGATTCCAGGAGCCAAGCCAATCTGGCATGTGGAGCCTAAGGGAGCAAGGCAAAGCCAAACAGGCTCACCAGACAATTTAATCTTAAAACATACAGACTTACGTAGTTGCCAAAGCTGCTTTACCAAAACTTGTCTCAGATACCAGGAACCCTGTTAATGCAGCATTTGCATCCTAGGGGCGCAAGTCAAAGCCAAACAGGCTCTCCCGACTACTAAATCTTAAAACATATAGCCCCATCTGGCCGCCAAAAATGATTTACCAAAACTTGTCTTAGATACCATGAACCCTGTTATTCCAGCATTTGCATTCTAGGGGCGCAAGTCAAACCCAAACAGGCTCTCCCGACTACTAAATCTTAAAACATATAGCCCCATCTGGCCGCCAAAAATGATTTACCAAAACTTGTCTTAGATACCATGAACCCTGTTATTCCAGCATTTGCATTCTAGGGGCGCAAGTCAAAGCCAAACACGCTCACCCGACTATTTAATCTTAAAGCATACAGCCTTACCTAGCTGTCAAAACTGATTTACCAAAATTTGTCTTAGATTCCAGGAGCCCCGCCAATCTGGCATGTGGAGCCTAGGGGAGCAAGTCAAAGCCAAACAGGCTCACCCGACAATTTAATCTTAAAACATACAGACTTACATAGCTGCCAAAACTGCTTTACGAAAACTTGCCTTAGAAACCAGGAGCCCTGTTAATCTAGCATTTGCAGCCTAGGGGAGCCAGTCAAAGCAAAATAGTCTCACCCGACTATTAAGTCTTAACACAATTAGCCTCACCTGGAACTCAAAATTGCCTTACCAAAACTTGTTTCAGATACCAGGAACCCTGTTAATCCAGCATTTGCATTCTAGGGGCGCAACTCAAAGCCAAACAGGCTCAACCGACTATTTAATCTTAAAACATACAGCCTTGCCCAGCTGTCAAAACTGTTTTACCAAACCTTGTCTTAGATTCCAGGAGCCAAGCCAATCTGGCATGTGGAGCCTAAGGGAGCAAGGCAAAGCCAAACAGGCTCACCCGACAATTTAATCTTAAAACATACAGTCTTGCCCAGCTGTCAAAACTGTTTTACCCAACCTTGTCTTAGATTCCAGGAGCCAAGCCAATCTGGCATGTGGAGCCTAAGGGAGCAAGGCAAAGCCAAACAGGCTCACCAGACAATTTAATCTTAAAACATACAGACTTACGTAGCTGCCAAAACTGCTTTACGAAAACTTGCCTTAGAAACCAGGAGCCCTGTTAATCTAGCATTTGCAGCCTAGGGGAGCAAGTCAAAGCAAAATAGTCTCACCCGACTATTAAGTCTTAACACAATTAGCCTCACCTGGAACTCAAAATTGCCTTACCAAAACTTGTTTCAGATACCAGGAACCCTGTTAATCCAGCATTTGCATCCTAGGGGCGCAACTCAAAGCCAAACAGGCTCAACCGACTATTTAATCTTAAAACATACAGCCTTGCCCAGCTGTCAAAACTGTTTTACCAAACCTTGTCTTAGATTCCAGGAGCCAAGCCAATCTGGCATGTGGAGCCTAAGGGAGCAAGGCAAAGCCAAACAGGCTCACCTGACAATTTAATCTTAAAACATACAGCCTTGCCCATCTGTCAAAACTGTTTTACCAAACCTTGTCTTAGATTCCAGGAGCCAAGCCAATCTGGCATGTGGAGTCTAAGGGAGCAAGGCAAAGCCAAACAGGCTCACCAGACAATTTAATCTTAAAACATACAGACTTACGTAGTTGCCAAAGCTGCTTTACCAAAACTTGTCTCAGATACCAGGAACCCTGTTAATGCAGCATTTGCATCCTAGGGGCGCAAGTCAAACCCAAACAGGCTCTCCCGACTACTAAATCTTAAAACATATAGCCCCATCTGGCCGCCAAAAATGATTTACCAAAACTTGTCTTAGATACCATGAACCCTGTTATTCCAGCATTTGCATTCTAGGGGCGCAAGTCAAAGCCAAACACGCTCACCCGACTATTTAATCTTAAAGCATACAGCCTTACCCAGCTGTCAAAACTGTTTTACCAAAACTTGTCTTAGATTCCAGGAGCCCCGCCAATCTGGCATGTGGAGCCTAGGGGAGCCAGTCAAAGCCAAACAGGCTCACCCGACAATTTAATCTTTAAACATACAGACTTACGTAGTTGCCAAAGCTGCTTTACCAAAACTTGTCTCAGATACCAGGAACCCTTTTAATGCAGCATTTGCATCCTAGGGGCGCAAGTCAAACCCAAACAGGCTCTCCCGACTACTAAATCTTAAAACATATAGCCCCATCTGGCCGCCAAAAATGATTTACCAAAACTTGTCTTAGATACCATGAACCCTGTTATTCCAGCATTTGCATTCTAGGGGCGCAAGTCAAAGCCAAACACGCTCACCCGACTATTTAATCTTAAAGCATACAGCCTTACCTAGCTGTCAAAACTGATTTACCAAAATTTGTCTTAGATTCCAGGAGCCCCGCCAATCTGGCATGTGGAGCCTAGGGGAGCAAGTCAAAGCCAAACAGGCTCACCCGACAATTTAATCTTAAAACATACAGACTTACATAGCTGCCAAAACTGCTTTACGAAAACTTGCCTTAGCAACCAGGAGCCCTGTTAATCTAGCATTTGCAGCCTAGGGGAGCAAGTCAAAGCAAAATAGTCTCACCCGACTATTAAGTCTTAACACAATTAGCCTCACCTGGAACTCAAAATTGCCTTACCAAAACTTGTGTCAGATACCAGGAACCCTGTTAATCCAGCATTTGCATCCTAGGGGCGCAACTCAAAGCCAAACAGGCTCAACCGACTATTTAATCTTAAAACATACAGCCTTGCCCAGCTGTCAAAACTGTTTTACGAAACCTTGTCTTAGATTCCAGGAGCCAAGCCAATCTGGCATGTGGAGCCTAAGGGAGCAAGGCAAAGCCAAACAGGCTCACCCGACAATTTAATCTTAAAACATACAGCCTTGCCCAGCTGTCAAAACTGTTTTACCAAACCTTGTCTTAGATTCCAGGAGCCAACCCAATCTGGCATGTGGAGCCTAAGGGAGCAAGGCAAAGCCAAACAGGCTCACCAGACAATTTAATCTTAAAACATACAGACTTACGTAGTTGCCAAAGCTGCTTTACCAAAACTTGTCTCAGATACCAGGAACCCTGTTAATGCAGCATTTGCATCCTAGGGGCGCAAGTCAAAGCCAAACAGGCTCTCCCGACTACTAAATCTTAAAACATATAGCCCCATCTGGCCGCCAAAAATGATTTACCAAAACTTGTCTTAGATACCATGAACCCTGTTATTCCAGCATTTGCATTCTAGGGGCGCAAGTCAAAGCCAAACACGCTCACCCGACTATTTAATCTTAAAGCATACAGCCTTACCTAGCTGTCAAAACTGTTTTACCAAAACTTGTCTTAGATTCCAGGAGCCCCGCCAATCTGGCATGTGGAGCCTAGGGGAGCAAGTCAAGGCCAAACAGGCTCACCCGACAATTTAATCTTTAAACATACAGACTTACGTAGCTGCCAAAACTGCTTTACCAAAACTTGCCTTAGAAACCAGGAGTCCTGTTAATCTAGCATTTGCAGCCTAGGGGAGCAAGTCAAAGCAAAATAGCCTCACCCGACTATTAAATCTTAACACATTCAGCCTCACCTGGAACTCAAAATTGCCTTACTAAAACTTGTTTCAGATACCAGGAACCCTGTTAATCCTGAATTTGCTTCCTAGGGGCGCAACTCAAAGCCAAACAGGCTCAACCGACTATTTAATCTTAAAACATACAGTATTGCCCAGCTGTCAAAACTGTTTTACCAAACCTTGTCTTAGATTCCAGGAGCCAAGCCAATCTGGCATGTGGAGCCTAAGGAAGCAAGTCCAAGCCAATCAGGCTCACCCATCAATTAATCTTAAAACATACAGACTTACGTAGTTGCCAAAGCTGCTTTACCAAAACTTGTCTCAGATACCAGGAACCCTGTTAATGCAGCATTTGTATCCTAGGGGCGCAAGTCAAAGCCAAACAGGCTCGCCCGACTATTAATTCTTAAAACATATAGCCCCATCTGGCCGCCAAAATTGATTTACCAAAACTTGTCTTAGATACCAGGAACCCTGTTATTCCAGCATTTGCATCCTAGGGGCGCAAGTCAAAGCCAAACACGCTCACCCGACTATTTAATCTTAAAGCATACAGCCTTACCTAGCTGTCAAAACTGATTTACCAAAACTTGTCTTAGATTCCAGGAGCCCCGCCAATCTGGCATGTGGAGCCTAGGGGAGCAAGTCAAAGCCAAACAGGCTCACCCGACAATTTAATCTTAAAACATACAGACCTACGTAGCTGCCAAAACTGCCTTACGAAAACTTGCCTTAGAAGCCAGTAGCCCTGTTAATCTAGCATTTGCAGCCTAGGGGAGCAAGTCAAAGCAAAATAGTCTCACCCGACTATTAAGTTTTAACACAATTAGCCTCACCTGGAACTCAAAATTGCCTTACCAAAACTTGTTTCAGATACCAGGAACCGTGTTAATCCAGCATTTGCATCCTAGGGGCGCAACTCAAAGCCAAACAGGCTCAACCGACTATTTAATCTTAAAACATACAGCCTTGCCCAGCAGTCAAAACTGTTTTACCAAACCTTGTCTTAGATTCCAGGAGCCAAGCCAATCTGGCATGTGGAGCCTAAGGGAGCAAGGCAAAGCCAAACAGGCTCATCCGACAATTTAATCTTAAAACATACAGCCTTGCCCAGTTGTCAAAACTGTTTTACCAAACCTTGTCTTAGATTCCAGGAGCCAAGCCAATCTGGCATGTGGAGCCTAAGGGAGCAAGGCAAAGCCAAACAGGCTCACCAGACAATTTAATCTTAAAACATACAGACTTACGTAGCTGCCAAAACTGCTTTACGAAAACTTGCCTTAGAAACCAGGAGCCCTGTTAATCTAGCATTTGCAGCCTAGGGGAGCAAGTCAAAGCAAAATAGTCTCACCCGACTATTAAGTCTTAACACAATTAGCCTCACCTGGAACTCAAAATTGCCTTACCAAAACTTGTTTCAGATACCAGGAACCCTGTTAATCCAGCATTTGCATCCTAGGGGCGCAACTCAAAGCCAAACAGGCTCAACCGACTATTTAATCTTAAAACATACAGCCTTGCCCAGCTGTCAAAACTGTTTTACCAAACCTTGTCTTAGATTCCAGGAGCCCCGCCAATCTGGCATGTGGAGCCTAGGGGAGCAAGTCAAAGCCAAACAGGCTCACCCGACAATTTAATCTTAAAACATACAGACCTACGTAGCTGCCAAAACTGCCTTACGAAAACTTGCCTTAGAAGCCAGTAGCCCTGTTAATCTAGCATTTGCAGCCTAGGGGAGCAAGTCAAAGCAAAATAGTCTCACCCGACTATTAAGTTTTAACACAATTAGCCTCACCTGGAACTCAAAATTGCCTTACCAAAACTTGTTTCAGATACCAGGAACCGTGTTAATCCAGCATTTGCATCCTAGGGGCGCAACTCAAAGCCAAACAGGCTCAACCGACTATTTAATCTTAAAACATACAGCCTTGCCCAGCAGTCAAAACTGTTTTACCAAACCTTGTCTTAGATTCCAGGAGCCAAGCCAATCTGGCATGTGGAGCCTAAGGGAGCAAGGCAAAGCCAAACAGGCTCATCCGACAATTTAATCTTAAAACATACAGCCTTGCCCAGTTGTCAAAACTGTTTTACCAAACCTTGTCTTAGATTCCAGGAGCCAAGCCAATCTGGCATGTGGAGCCTAAGGGAGCAAGGCAAAGCCAAACAGGCTCACCAGACAATTTAATCTTAAAACATACAGACTTACGTAGCTGCCAAAACTGCTTTACGAAAACTTGCCTTAGAAACCAGGAGCCCTGTTAATCTAGCATTTGCAGCCTAGGGGAGCAAGTCAAAGCAAAATAGTCTCACCCGACTATTAAGTCTTAACACAATTAGCCTCACCTGGAACTCAAAATTGCCTTACCAAAACTTGTTTCAGATACCAGGAACCCTGTTAATCCAGCATTTGCATCCTAGGGGCGCAACTCAAAGCCAAACAGGCTCAACCGACTATTTAATCTTAAAACATACAGCCTTGCCCAGCTGTCAAAACTGTTTTACCAAACCTTGTCTTAGATTCCAGGAGCCAAGCCAATCTGGCATGTGGAGCCTAAGGGAGCAAGGCAAAGCCAAACAGGCTCACCTGACAATTTAATCTTAAAACATACAGCCTTGCCCAGCTGTCAAAACTGTTTTACCAAACCTTGTCTTAGATTCCAGGAGCCAAGCCAATCTGGCATGTGGAGCCTAAGGGAGCAAGGCAAAGCCAAACAGGCTCACCAGACAATTTAATCTTAAAACATACAGACTTACGTAGTTGCCAAAGCTGCTTTACCAAAACTTGTCTCAGATACCAGGAACCCTGTTAATGCAGCATTTGCATCCTAGGGGCGCAAGTCAAACCCAAACAGGCTCTCCCGACTACTAAATCTTAAAACATATAGCCCCATCTGGCCGCCAAAAATGATTTACCAAAACTTGTCTTAGATACCATGAACCCTGTTATTCCAGCATTTGCATTCTAGGGGCGCAAGTCAAAGCCAAACACGCTCACCCGACTATTTAATCTTAAAGCATACAGCCTTACCTAGCTGTCAAAACTGTTTTACCAAAACTTGTCTTAGATTCCAGGAGCCCCGCCAATCTGGCATGTGGAGCCTAGGGGAGCAAGTCAAAGCCAAACAGGCTCTCCCGACTACTAAATCTTAAAACATATAGCCCCATCTGGCCGCCAAAAATGATTTACCAAAACTTGTCTTAGATACCATGAACCCTGTTATTCCAGCATTTGCATTCTAGGGGCGCAAGTCAAAGCCAAACACGCTCACCAGACTATTTAATCTTAAAGCATACAGCCTTACCTAGCTGTCAAAACTGTTTTACCAAAATTTGTCTTAGATTCCAGGAGCACCGCCAATCTGGCATGTGCAGCCTAGTGGAGCAAGTCAAAGCCAAACAGGCTCATCCGACTATTAAGTCTTAAAACATTCAGCATCACCTGGAACTCAAAATTGCCATATCAAAACTTTTTTCAGATTCCAGGAACAATGTTAATCCAGCATTTGCATCCTAGGGGCGCAAGTTAAGGCCAAATAGGCTCAACCGACTATTTAATCTTAAAACATACAGTCTTGCCCAGCTGCCAGAACTGTTTTTCCAAACCTTGTCTTAGATTCCAGGAGCCCCGCCAATCTGGCATGTGGAGCCTAGGGGAGCAAGTCAAAACCAAACAGGTTCACCCGAGAATTTAATCTTAAAACATACAGCCCCATCTGGCTGCCAAAACTGCTTTACCGAAACTTGCCTTAGAAACCAGGAGCCCTGTTAATCTAGCATTTGCAGCCTAGGGGAGCAAGTCAAAGCAAAATAGTCTCACCCGACTATTAAGTCTGAACACATTCAGCCTCACCTGGAACTCAGAATTGCCTTACCAAAACTTGTCTCAGATTCCAGGAACCCTGGTTATCCAGCATTTGCATCCTAGGGGCGCAAGTCAAAGCCAAACAGGCTCTCCCGACAATTTAATCTTAAAACATACAGACTTACGTAGTTGCCAAAACTGCTTTACCAAAACTTGCCTTAGAAACCAGGAGCCCTGTTAATCTAGCATTTGCAGCCTAGGGGAGCAAGTCAAAGCAAAATAGTCTCACCCGACTATTAAGTCTTAACACATTCAGCCTCACCTGGAACTCAAAATTGCCTTACCAAAACTTGTTTCAGATACCAGGAACCCTGTTAATCCAGCATTTGCATCCTAGGGGCGCAACTCAAAGCCAAACAGGCTCAACCGACTATTTAATCTAAAAACATACAGTCTTGCCCAGCTGTCAAAACTGTTTTACCAAACCTTGTCTTAGATTGCAGGAGCCAAGCCAATCTGGCATGTGGAGCCTAAGGGAGCAAGTCAAAGCCAAACAGGCTCACCCGACAATTTAATCTTAAAACATACAGACTTACGTAGTTGCCAAAGCTGCTTTACCAAAACTTGTCTCAGATACCAGGAACCCTGTTAATGCAGCATTTGCATTCTAGGGGCGCAAGTCAAAGCCAAACAGGCTCTCCCGACTATTAAATCTTAAAACATATAGCACCATCTGGCCGCCAAAAATGATTTACCAAAACTTGTCTTAGATACCAGGAACCCTGTTATTCCAGCATTTGCATCCTAGGGGCGCAAGTCAAAGCCCAACAAGCGTCCCCGGCTATTTAAACTTGAAGCATACAGCCTTACCTAGCTGTCAAAACTGTTTTACCAAAACTTGTCTTAGATTCCAGGAGCCCCGCCAATCTGGCATGTGGAGCCTAGGGGAGCAAGTCAAAGCCAAACAGGCTCACCCGACAGTTTAATCTTAAAACATACAGACTTACGTAGCTGCCAAAACTGCTTTACCAAAACTTGCCTTAGAAACCAGGAGCCCTGTTAAGCTAGCATTTGCAGCCTATGGGAGCAAGTCAAAGCAAAATAGTCTCGCCCAACTATTAAGTCTTAACACATTCAGCCTCACCTGGTACTCAAAATTGCCTTACCAAAACTTGTTTCAGATACCAGGAGCCCTGTTAATCCAGCATTTGCATCCTAGGGGCGCAACTCAAAGCCAAACAGGCTCAACCGACTATTTAATCTTAAAACATACAGTCTTGCCCTGCTGTCAAAACTGTTTTACCAAACCTTGTCTTAGATTCCAGGAGCCAAGCCAATCTGGCATGTGGAGCCTAAGGGAGCAAGTCAAAGCCAAACAGGCTCACCCGACTATTTAATCTTAAAACATACAGACTTACGTAGTTGCCAAAGCTGCTTTACCAAAACTTGTCTTAGATACCAGGAACCCTGTTAATGCAGCATTTGCATCCTAGGGGCGCAAGTCAAAGCCAAACAGGCTCTCCCAAATATTAAATCTTAAAACATATAGCCCCATCTGGCCGCCAAAAATGATTTACCAAAACTTGTCTTAGATGCCAGGAACCCTGTTAATCCAGCATTTGCATCCTAGGGGCGCAACTCAAAGCCAAACAGGCTCAACCGACTATTTAATCTTAAAACATACAGTCTTGCCCTGCTGTCAAAACTGTTTTACCAAACCTTGTCTTAGATTCCAGGAGCCAAGCCAATCTGGCATGTGGAGCCTAAGGGAGCAAGTCAAAGCCAATCAGGCTCACCCATCAATTTAATCTTAAAACATACAGACTTACGTAGTTGCCAAAGCTGCTTTACCAAAACTTTTCTCAGATACCAGGAACCCTGTTAATGCAGCATTTGTATCCTAGGCGCGCAAGTCAAAGCCAAACAGGCTCGCCCGACTATTAAATCTTAAAACATATAGGCCCATCTGGCCGCCAAAATTGATTTAACAAAACTTGTCTTAGATACCAGGAACCCTGTTATTCCAGCATTTGCATCCTAGGGGCGCAAGTCAAAGCCAAACACGCTCACCCGACTATTTAATCTTAAAGCATACAGCGTTACCTAGCTGTCAAAATTTATTTACCAAAACTTGTCTTAGATTCCAGGAGCCCCGCCAATCTGGCATGTGGAGCCTAGGGGAGCAAGTCAAAGCCAAACAGGCTCACCCGACAATTTAATCTTAAAACATACAGACTTACGTAGCTGCCAAAACTGCTTTACGAAAACTTGCCTTAGAAATCAGGAGCCCTGTTAATCTAGCATTTGCAGCCTATGGGAGCAAGTCAAAGCAAAATAGTCTCGCCCAACTATTAAGTCTTAACACAATTAGCCTCACCTGGAACTCAAAATTGCCTTACCAAAACTTGTTTCAGATACCAGGAACCCTGTTAATCCAGCATTTGCATCCTAGGGGCGCAACTCAAAGCCAAACAGGCTCAACCGACTATTTAATCTTAAAACATACAGCCTTGCCCAGCTGTCAAAACTGTTTTACCAAACCTTGTCTTAGATTCCAGGAGCCAAGCCAATCTGGCATGTGGAGCCTAAGGGAGCAAGTCAAAGCCAAACAGGCTCACCCGACAATTTAATCTTAAAACATACAGACTTACGTAGTTGCCAAAGCTGCTTTACCAAAACTTGTCTCAGATACCAGGAACCCTGTTAATGCAGCACTTGCATCCTAGGGGCGCAAGTCAAAGCCAAAGAGGCTCTCCCGACTACTAAATCTTAAAACATATAGTCCCATCTGGCCGCCAAAAATGATTTACCAAAACTTGTCTTAGATACCATGAACCCTGTTATTCCAGCATTTGCATTCTAGGGGCGCAAGTCAAACCCAAACACGCTCACCCGACTATTTAATCTTAAAGCATACATCCTTACCTAGCTGTCAAAACTGTTTTACCAAAACTTGTCTTAGATTCCAGGAGCCAAGCCAATCTGGCATGTGGAGCCTAGGGGAGCAAGTCAAAGCCAAACAGGCTCACCCGACAATTTAATCTTAAAACATACAGACTTACGTAGCTGCCAAAACTGCTTTACGAAAACTTGCCTTAGAAACCAGGAGCCACGCTAATCTAGCATTTGCAGCCTAGGGTAGCAAGTCAAAGCAAAATAGTCTCACCTGACTATTAAGTCTTAACACATTCAGCCTCACCTCTAACTCAAAATTGCCTTACCAAAAATTGTCTCAGATACCAGGAACTCTGTTAATCCAGTATTTGCATCCTGGGGGCGCAAGTCAAAGTCAAACAGGCTCACCCGACTATTTAATCTTAAAACATACAGTCTTGCCCAGCTGTCAAAACTGTTTTACCAAGCCTTGTCTTACATTCCAGGAGCCAAGCCAATCTGGCATGTGGAGCCTAAGGGAGCAAGTCAAAGCCAAACAGGCTCACCCGACAATTTAATCTTAAAACATACAGACTTACGTAGTTGCCAAAGCTGTTTTCCAAAACTTGCCTTAGAAACCAGGAGCCCTGTTAATCTAGCATTTGCAGCCTAGGGGAGCAAGTCAAAGCAAAATAGTCTCACCCGACTATTAAGTCTTAACACATTCAGCCTCACCTGGAACTCAAAATTGCCTTACCAAAACTTGTTTCAGATACCAGGATCCCTGTTGATGCAGCCTTTGCAGCCTAGAGGAGCAAGACAAAGCCAAACAGGCTCTCCCGACTATTAAATCTTAAAACATATAGCCCCATCTGGCCGCCAAAAATGATTTACCAAAACTTGTCTTAGATACCAGGAACCCTGTTATTCCAGCATTTGCATCCTAGGGGCGCAAGTCAAAGCCAAGCACGCTCACCAGACTATTTAATCTTAAAGCATACAGCCTTACCTAGCTGTCAAAACTGTTTTACCAAAATTTCTCTTAGATTCCAGGAGCTCCGCCAATCTGGCATGTGCAGCCTAGTGGAGCAAGTCAAAGCCAAACAGGCTCATCCGACTATTAAGTCTTAAAACATTCAGCCTCACCTGGAACTCAAAATTGCCATACCAAAACTTTTTTCAGATTCCAGGAACAATGTTAATCCAGCATTTGCATCCTAGGGGCGCAAGTCAAGGCCAAATAGGCTCAACCGACTATTTAATCTTAAAACATACAGTCTTGCCCAGCTGCCAGAACTGTTTTTCCAAACCTTGTCTTAGATTCCAGGAGCCCCGCCAATCTGGCATGTGGAGCCTAGGGGAGCAAGTCAAAACTAAACAGGCTCACCCGACAGTTTAATCGTAAAACATACAGACTTACGTAGCTGCCAAAACTGCTTTACCAAAACTTGCCTTAGAAACCAGGAGCCCTGTTAAGCTAGCATTTGCAGCCTATGGGAGCAAGTCAAAGCAAAATAGTCTCGCCCAACTATTAAGTCTTAACACATTCAGCCTCACCTGGTACTCAAAATTGCCTTACCAAAACTTGTTTCAGATACCAGGAACCCTGTTAATCCAGCATTTGCATCCTAGGGGCGCAACTCAAAGCCAAACAGGCTCAACCGACTATTTAATCTTAAAACATACAGTCTTGCCCTGCTGTCAAAACTGTTTTACCAAACCTTGTCTTAGATTCCAGGAGCCAAGCCAATCTGGCATGTGGAGCCTAAGGGAGCAAGTCAAAGCCAAACAGGCTCACCCGACAATTTAATCTTAAAACATACAGACTTACGTAGTTGCCAAAGCTGCTTTACCAAAACTTGTCTCAGATACCAGGAACCCTGTTAATGCAGCATTTGCATCCTAGGGGCGCAAGTCAAAGTCAAACAGGCTCTCCAGACTATTAAGTCTTAACACATTCAGCCTCACCTGGAACTACAAATTGCCTTACCAAAACTTGTTTCAGATACCAGGATCCCTGTTGATGCAGCCTTTGCAGCCTAGAGGAGCAAGACAAAGCCAAACAGGCTATTAAATCTTAAAACATATAGCCCCATCTGGCCGCCAAAAATGATTTACCAAAGCTTGTCTTAGATACCAGGAACCCTGTTATTCCAGCATTTGCATCCTAGGGGCGCAAGTCAAAGCCAAGCATGCTCACCCGACTATATAATCTTAAAGCATACAGCCTTACCTAGCTGTCAAAACTGTTTTACCAAAATTTGTCTTAGATTCCAGGAGCACCGCCAATCTGGCATGTGCAGCCTAGTGGAGCAAGTCAAAGCCAAACAGGCTCATCCGACTATTAAGTCTTAAAACATTCAGCCTCACCTGGATCTCAAAATTGCCATACCAAAACTTGTTTCAGATACCAGGAACAATGTTAATCCAGCATTTGCATCCTAGGGGCGCAACTCAAAGCCAAACAGGCTCAACCGACTATTTAATCTTAAAACATACAGTCTTGCCCTGCTGTCAAAACTGTTTTACCAAACCTTGTCTTAGATTCCAGGACCCAAGCCAATCTGGCATGTGGAGCCTAAGAGAGGAAGTCAAAGCCAAACAGGCTCACCCGACAATTTAATTTTAAAACATACAGACTTACGTAGTTGCCAAAGCTGCTTTACCAAAACTTGTCTCAGATACCAGGAACCCTGTTAATGCAGCATTTGCATCCTAGGGGCGCAAGTCAAAGCCAAACAGGCTCTCCCTACTATTAAATCTTCAAACATATAGCCCCATCTGGCCGCCAAAAATTATTTACCAAAACTTGTCTTAGATACCAGGAACCCTGTTATTCCAGCATTTGCATCCTAGGGGCGCAAGTCAAAGCCAAGCATGCTCACCCGACTATATAATCTTAAAGCATACAGCCTTACCTAGCTGTCAAAACTGTTTTACCAAAATTTGTCTTACATTCCAGGAGCACCGCCAATCTGGCATGTGCAGCCTAGTGGAGCAAATCAAAGCCAAACAGGCTCATGCGACTATTAAGTCTTAAAACATTCAGCCTCACCTGGATCTCAAAATTGCCATACCAAAACTTGTTTCAGATACCAGGAACAATGTTAATCCAGCATTTGCATCCTAGGGGCGCAACTCAAAGCCAAACAGGCTCAACCGACTATTTAATCTTAAAACATACAGTCTTGCCCAGCTGCCAAAACTGTTTTTCCAAACCTTGTCTAAGATCCAGGAGCCCCGCCAATCTGGCATGTGGAGCCTAGGGGAGCAAGTCAAAACCAAACAGGCTCACCCGAGAATTTAATCTTAAAACATACAGCCCCATCTGGCTGCCAAAACTGCTTTACCAAAACTTGTCTTAGATGCCAGGAACCCTGTTAATCCAGCATTTGCATCCTAGGGGCGCAACTCAAAGCCAAACAGGCTCAACCGACTATTTAATCTTAAAACATAAAGTCTTGCCCAGCTGCCAAAACTGTTTTTCCAAACCTTGTCTAAGATCCAGGAGCCCCGCCAATCTGGCATGTGGAGCCTAAGGGAGGAAGTCAAAGCCAAACAGGCTCACCCGACAGTTTAATCGTAAAACATACAGACTTACGTAGCTGCCAAAACTGCTTTACCAAAACTTGCCTTAGAAACCAGGAGCCCTGTTAAGCTAGCATTTGCAGCCTATGGGAGCAAGTCAAAGCAAAATAGTCTCGCCCAACTATTAAGTCTTAACACATTCAGCCTCACCTGGTACTCAAAATTGCCTTACCAAAACTTGTTTCAGATACCAGGAACCCTGTTAATCCAGCATTTGCATCCTAGGGGCGCAACTCAAAGCCAAACAGGCTCAACCGACTATTTAATCTTAAAACATACAGTCTTGCCCTGCTGTCAAAACTGTTTTACCAAACCTTGTCTTAGATTCCAGGAGCCAAGCCAATCTGGCATGTGGAGCCTAAGGGAGCAAGTCAAAGCCAAACAGGCTCACCCGACAATTTAATCTTAAAACATACAGACTTACGTAGTTGCCAAAGCTGCTTTACCAAAACTTGTCTCAGATACCAGGAACCCTGTTAATGCAGCATTTGCATCCTAGGGGCGCAAGTCAAAGTCAAACAGGCTCTCCAGACTATTAAGTCTTAACACATTCAGCCTCACCTGGAACTACAAATTGCCTTACCAAAACTTGTTTCAGATACCAGGATCCCTGTTGATGCAGCCTTTGCAGCCTAGAGGAGCAAGACAAAGCCAAACAGGCTATTAAATCTTAAAACATATAGCCCCATCTGGCCGCCAAAAATGATTTACCAAAACTTGTCTTAGATACCAGGAACCCTGTTATTCCAGCATTTGCATCCTAGGGGCGCAAGTCAAAGCCAAGCATGCTCACCCGACTATATAATCTTAAAGCATACAGCCTTACCTAGCTGTCAAAACTGTTTTACCAAAATTTGTCTTAGATTCCAGGAGCACCGCCAATCTGGCATGTGCAGCCTAGTGGAGCAAGTCAAAGCCAAACAGGCTCATCCGACTATTAAGTCTTAAAACATTCAGCCTCACCTGGATCTCAAAATTGCCATACCAAAACTTGTTTCAGATACCAGGAACAATGTTAATCCAGCATTTGCATCCTAGGGGCGCAACTCAAAGCCAAACGGGCTCAACCGACTATTTAATCTTAAAACATACAGTCTTGCCCTGCTGTCAAAACTGTTTTACCAAACCTTGTCTTAGATTCCAGGACCCAAGCCAATCTGGCATGTGGAGCCTAAGAGAGGAAGTCAAAGCCAAACAGGCTCACCCGACAATTTAATTTTAAAACATACAGACTTACGTAGTTGCCAAAGCTGCTTTACCAAAACTTGTCTCAGATACCAGGAACCCTGTTAATGCAGCATTTGCATCCTAGGGGCGCAAGTCAAAGCCAAACAGGCTCTCCCTACTATTAAATCTTCAAACATACAGACTTACGTAGTTGCCAAAGCTGCTTTACCAAAACTTGTCTCAGATACCAGGAACCCTGTTAATGCAGCACTTGCATCCTAGGGGCGCAAGTCAAAGCCAAAGAGGCTCTCCCGACTACTAAATCTTAAAACATATAGCCCCATCTGGCCGCCAAAAATGATTTACCAAAACTTGTCTTAGATACCATGAACCCTGTTATTCCAGCATTTGCATTCTAGGGGCGCAAGTCAAACCCAAACACGCTCACCCGACTATTTAATCTTAAAGCATACATCCTTACCTAGCTGTCAAAACTGTTTTACCAAAACTTGTCTTAGATTCCAGGAGCCAAGCCAATCTGGCATGTGGAGCCTAGGGGAGCAAGTCAAAGCCAAACAGGCTCACCCGACAATTTAATCTTAAAACATACAGACTTACGTAGCTGCCAAAACTGCTTTACGAAAACTTGCCTTAGAAACCAGGAGCCACGCTAATCTAGCATTTGCAGCCTAGGGTAGCAAGTCAAAGCAAAATAGTCTCACCTGACTATTAAGTCTTAACACATTCAGCCTCACCTCTAACTCAAAATTGCCTTACCAAAAATTGTCTCAGATACCAGGAACTCTGTTAATCCAGTATTTGCATCCTGGGGGCGCAAGTCAAAGTCAAACAGGCTCACCCGACTATTTAATCTTAAAACATACAGTCTTGCCCAGCTGTCAAAACTGTTTTACCAAGCCTTGTCTTACATTCCAGGAGCCAAGCCAATCTGGCAAGTAAGCCTAAGGGAGCAAGTCAAAGCCAAACAGGCTCACCCGACAATTTAATCTTAAAACATACAGACTTACGTAGTTGCCAAAGCTGTTTTCCAAAACTTGCCTTAGAAACCAGGAGCCCTGTTAATCTAGCATTTGCAGCCTAGGGGAGCAAGTCAAAGCAAAATAGTCTCACCCGACTATTAAGTCTTAACACATTCAGCCTCACCTGGAACTCAAAATTGCCTTACCAAAACTTGTTTCAGATAACAGGATCCCTGTTGATGCAGCCTTTGCAGCCTAGAGGAGCAAGACAAAGCCAAACAGGCTCTCCCGACTATTAAATCTTAAAACATATAGCCCCATCTGGCCGCCAAAAATGATTTACCAAAACTTGTCTTAGATACCAGGAACCCTGTTATTCCAGCATTTGCATCCTAGGGGCGCAAGTCAAAGCCAAGCACGCTCACCAGACTATTTAATCTTAAAGCATACAGCCTTACCTAGCTGTCAAAACTGTTTTACCAAAATTTCTCTTAGATTCCAGGAGCTCCGCCAATCTGGCATGTGCAGCCTAGTGGAGCAAGTCAAAGCCAAACAGGCTCATCCGACTATTAAGTCTTAAAACATTCAGCCTCACCTGGAACTCAAAATTGCCATACCAAAACTTTTTTCAGATTCCAGGAACAATGTTAATCCAGCATTTGCATCCTAGGGGCGCAAGTCAAGGCCAAATAGGCTCAACCGACTAATTAATCTTAAAACATACAGTCTTGCCCAGCTGCCAGAACTGTTTTTCCAAACCTTGTCTTAGATTCCAGGAGCCCCGCCAATCTGGCATGTGGAGCCTAGGGGAGCAAGTCAAAACTAAACAGGCTCACCCGACAGTTTAATCGTAAAACATACAGACTTACGTAGCTGCCAAAACTGCTTTACCAAAACTTGCTTTAGAAACCAGGAGCCCTGTTAAGCTAGCATTTGCAGCCTATGGGAGCAAGTCAAAGCAAAATAGTCTCGCCCAACTATTAAGTCTTAACACATTCAGCCTCACCTGGTACTCAAAATTGCCTTACCAAAACTTGTTTCAGATACCAGGAACCCTGTTAATCCAGCATTTGCATCCTAGGGGCGCAACTCAAAGCCAAACAGGCTCAACCGACTATTTAATCTTAAAACATACAGTCTTGCCCTGCTGTCAAAACTGTTTTACCAAACCTTGTCTTAGATTCCAGGAGCCAAGCCAATCTGGCATGTGGAGCCTAAGGGAGCAAGTCAAAGCCAAACAGGCTCACCCGACAATTTAATCTTAAAACATACAGACTTACGTAGTTGCCAAAGCTGCTTTACCAAAACTTGTCTCAGATACCAGGAACCCTGTTAATGCAGCATTTGCATCCTAGGGGCGCAAGTCAAAGTCAAACAGGCTCTCCAGACTATTAAGTCTTAACACATTCAGCCTCACCTGGAACTACAAATTGCCTTACCAAAACTTGTTTCAGATACCAGGATCCCTGTTGATGCAGCCTTTGCAGCCTAGAGGAGCAAGACAAAGCCAAACAGGCTATTAAATCTTAAAACATATAGCCCCATCTGGCCGCCAAAAATGATTTACCAAAACTTGTCTTAGATACCAGGAACCCTGTTATTCCAGCATTTGCATCCTAGGGGCGCAAGTCAAAGCCAAGCATGCTCACCCGACTATATAATCTTAAAGCATACAGCCTTACCTAGCTGTCAAAACTGTTTTACCAAAATTTGTCTTAGATTCCAGGAGCACCGCCAATCTGGCATGTGCAGCCTAGTGGAGCAAGTCAAAGCCAAACAGGCTCATCCGACTATTAAGTCTTAAAACATTCAGCCTCACCTGGATCTCAAAATTGCCATACCAAAACTTGTTTCAGATACCAGGAACAATGTTAATCCAGCATTTGCATCCTAGGGGCGCAACTCAAAGCCAAACAGGCTCAACCGACTATTTAATCTTAAAACATACAGTCTTGCCCTGCTGTCAAAACTGTTTTACCAAACCTTGTCTTAGATTCCAGGACCCAAGCCAATCTGGCATGTGGAGCCTAAGAGAGGAAGTCAAAGCCAAACAGGCTCACCCGACAATTTAATTTTAAAACATACAGACTTACGTAGTTGCCAAAGCTGCTTTACCAAAACTTGTCTCAGATACCAGGAACCCTGTTAATGCAGCATTTGCATCCTAGGGGCGCAAGTCAAAGCCAAACAGGCTCTCCCTACTATTAAATCTTCAAACATATAGCCCCATCTGGCCGCCAAAAATTATTTACCAAAACTTGTCTTAGATACCAGGAACCCTGTTATTCCAGCATTTGCATCCTAGGGGCGCAAGTCAAAGCCAAGCATGCTCACCCGACTATATAATCTTAAAGCATACAGCCTTACCTAGCTGTCAAAACTGTTTTACCAAAATTTGTCTTACATTCCAGGAGCACCGCCAATCTGGCATGTGCAGCCTAGTGGAGCAAATCAAAGCCAAACAGGCTCATGCGACTATTAAGTCTTAAAACATTCAGCCTCACCTGGATCTCAAAATTGCCATACCAAAACTTGTTTCAGATACCAGGAACAATGTTAATCCAGCATTTGCATCCTAGGGGCGCAACTCAAAGCCAAACAGGCTCAACCGACTATTTAATCTTAAAACATACAGTCTTGCCCAGCTGCCAAAACTGTTTTTCCAAACCTTGTCTAAGATCCAGGAGCCCCGCCAATCTGGCATGTGGAGCCTAGGGGAGCAAGTCAAAACCAAACAGGCTCACCCGAGAATTTAATCTTAAAACATACAGCCCCATCTGGCTGCCAAAACTGCTTTACCAAAAACTTGTCTTAGATGCCAGGAACCCTGTTAATCCAGCATTTGCATCCTAGGGGCGCAACTCAAAGCCAAACAGGCTCAACCGACTATTTAATCTTAAAACATAAAGTCTTGCCCAGCTGCCAAAACTGTTTTTCCAAACCTTGTCTAAGATCCAGGAGCC
>JBAMCE010000664.1:0-19936 GCA_037075305.1 Drosophila kanekoi
CAAACAGGCTCTCCCGACAATTTAATCTTAAAACCTACAGACTTACGTAGCTGCCAAAACTGCTTTACCAAAACTTGCCTTAGAAACCAGGAGCCCTGTTAATCTAGCATTTGCAGCCTAGGGGAGCAAGTCAAAGGAAAATAGTCTCTCCCGACTATTAAGTCTTAACACATTCAGCCTCACCTGGAACTCAAAATTGCCTTACCAAAACTTGTTTCAGATACCAGGAACCCTGTTAATCCAGCATTTGCATCCTAGGGGCGCAACTCAAAGCCAAACAGGCTCAACCGACTATTTAATCTAAAAACATACAGTCATGCCCAGCTGTCAAAACTGTTTTACCAAACCTTGTCTTAGATTGCAGGAGCCAAGCCAATCTGGCATGTGGAGCCTAAGGGAGCAAGTCAAAGCCAAACAGGCTCACCCGACAATTTAATCTTAAAACATACAGACTTACGTAGTTGCCAAAGCTGCTTTACCAAAACTTGTCTCAGATACCAGGAACCCTGTTAAAGCAGCATTTGCATCCTAGGGGCGCAAGTCAAAGCCAAACAGGCTCTCCCGACTATTAAATCTTAAACCATATAGCACCATCTGGCCGCCAAAAATGATTTACCAAAACTTGTCTTAGATACCAGGAACCCTGTTATTCCAGCATTTGCATCCTAGGGGCGCAGTTCAAAGCCCAACAAGCGTCCCCGGCTATTTAAACTTAAAGCATACAGCCTTACAAAGATGTCAAAACTGTTTTACCAAAACTTGTCTTAGATTCCAGGAGCCCCGCCAAGCTGGCATGTGGAGCCTAGGGGAGCAAGTCAAAACCAAACAGGCTCACCCGACAGTTTAATCTTAAAACATACAGACTTACGTAGCTGCCAAAACTGCTTTACCAAAACTTGTCTTAGATACCAGGAACCCTGTTATTCCAGCATTTGCTGGAACTTAAAATTGCCATACCAAAACTTGTTTCAGATACCAGGAACAATGTTAATCCAGCATTTGCATCCTAGGGGCGCAAGTCAAGGCCAAATAGGCTCAACCGACTATTTAATCTTAAAACATACAGTCTTGCCCAGCTGCCAAAACCGGTTTTACCAAACCTTGTCTTAGATTCCAGGAGCCCCGCCAATCTGGCATGTGGAGCCTAGGGGAGCAAGTCAAAACCAAACAGGCTCACCCGAGAATTTAATCTTAAAACATACAGCCCCATCTGGCTGCCAAAACTGCTTTACCAAAACTTGCCTTAGAAACCAGGAGCCCTGATAATCTAGCATTTGCAGCCTAGGGGAGCAAGTCAAAGCAAAATAGTCTCACCCGACTATTAAGTCTGAACACATTCAGCCTCACCTGGAACTCAGAATTGCCTTACCAAAACTTGTCTCAGATTCCAGGAACCCTGGTTATCCAGCATTTGCATCCTAGGGGCGCAAGTCAAAGCCAAACAGGCTCTCCCGACAATTTAATCTTAAAACCTACAGACTTACGTAGCTGCCAAAACTGCTTTACCAAAACTTGTCTTAGATACCAGGAGCCCTGTTAATCTAGCATTTGCAGCCTAGGGAGCAAGTCAAAGCAAAATAGTCTCTCCCGACTATTAAGTCTTAACACATTCAGCCTCACCTGGAACTCAAAAGTGCCTTACCAAAACTTGTTTCAGATACCAGGAACCCTGTTAATCCAGCATTTGCATCCTAGGGGCGCAACTCAAAGCCAAACAGGCTCAACCGACTATTTAATCTTAAAACATACAGTCTTGCACAGCTGTCAAAACTGTTTTACCAAACCTTGTCTTAGATTGCAGGAGCCAAGCCAATCTAGCATGTGGAGCCTAGGGGAGCAAGTCAAAGCCAAACAGGCTCACCCGACAATTTAATCTTAAAACATACAGACTTACGTAATTGCCAAAGCTGCTTTACCAAAACTTGTCTCAGATACCAGGAACCCTGTTAATGCAGCATTTGCACCCTAGGGGCGCAAGTCAAAGCCAAACAGGCTCTCCCGACTATTAAATCTTAAACCATATAGCACCATCTGGCCGCCAAAAATGATTTACCAAAACTTGTCTTAGATACCAGGAACCCTGTTATTCCAGCATTTGCATCCTAGGGGCGCAAGTCAAAGCCCAACAAGCGTCCCCGGCTATTTAAACTTAAAGCATACAGCCTTACCTAGCTGTCAAAACTGTTTTACCAAAACTTGTCTTAGATTCCAGGAGCCCCGCCAATCTGGCATGTGGAGCCTAGGGGAGCAAGTCAAAACCAAACAGGCTCACCCGACAGTTTAATCTTAAAACATACAGACTTACGTAGCTGCCAAAACTGCTTTACCAAAACTTGCCTTAGAAACCAGGAGCCCTGTTAATCTAGCATTTGCAGCCTAGGGGAGCAAGTCAAAGCAAAATAGTCTCTCCCGACTATTAAGTCTTAACACATTCAGCCTCACCTGAAACTCAAAATTGCCTTACCAAAACTTGTTTCAGATACCAGGAACCCTGTTAATCCAGCATTTGCATCCTAGGGGCGCAACTCAAAGCCAAACAGGCTCAACCGACTATTTAATCTTAAAACATACAGTCTGGCCCTGCTGTCAAAACTGTTTTACCAAACCTTGTCTTAGATTCCAGGAGCCAAGCCAATCTGGCATGTGGAGCCTAACGGAGCAAGTCAAAGCCAAACAGGCTCACCCGACAATTTAATCTTAAAACATACAGACTTACGTAGTTGCCAAAGCTGCTTTACCAAAACTTGTCTCATATACCAGGAACCCTGTTAATGCAGCATTTGCATCCTAGGGGCGCAAGTCAAAGCCAAACAGGCTCTCCCGACTATTAAATCTTAAAACATATAGCCCCATCTGGCCGCCAAAAATGATTTACCAAAACTTGTCTTAGATACCAGGAACCCTGTTATTCCAGCATTTGCATCCTAGGGGCGCAAGTCAAAGCCAAGCACGCTCATCCGACTATTTAATCTTAAAGCATACAGCCTTACCTAGCTGTCAAAACTGTTTTACCAAAATTTGTCTTAGATTCTAGGAGCACCGCCAATCTGGCATGTGCAGCCTAGTGGAGCAAGTCAAAGCCAAACAGGCTCATCCGACTATTAAGTCTTAAAACATTCAGCCTCACCTGGAACTTAAAATTGCCATACCAAAACTTGTTTCAGATACCAGGAACAATGTTAATCCAGCATTTGCATCCTAGGGGCGCAAGTCAAGGCCAAATAGGCTCAACCGACTATTTAATCTTAAAACATACAGTCTTGCCCAGCTGCCAAAACCGGTTTTCCAAACCTTGTCTTAGATTCCAGGAGCCCCGCTAATCTGGCATGTGGAGCCTAGGGGAGCAAGTCAAAACCAAACAGGCTCACCCGAGAATTTAATCTTAAAACATACAGCCCCATCTGGCTGCCAAAACTGCTTTACCAAAACTTGCCTTAGAAACCAGGAGCCCTGTTGATCTACCATTTGCAGCCTAGGGAGCAAGTCAAAGCAAAATAGTCTCACCCGACTATTAAGTCTGAACACATTCAGCCTCACCTGGAACTCAGAATTGCCTTACCAAAACTTGTCTCAGATTCCAGGAACCTTGGTTATCCAGCATTTGCATCCTAGGGGCGCAAGTCAAAGCCAAACAGGCTCTCCCGACAATTTAATCTTAAAACATACAGACTTACGTAGTTGCCAAAACTGCTTTACCAAAACTTGCCTTAGAAACCAGGAGCCCTGTTAATCTAGCATTTGCAGCCTAGGGGAGCAAGTCAAAGCAAAATAGTCTCTCCCGACTATTAAGTCTTAACACATTCAGCCTCACCTGAAACTCAAAATTGCCTTACCAAAACTTGTTTCAGATACCAGGAACCCTGTTAATCCAGCATTTGCATCCTAGGGGCGCAACTCAAAGCCAAACAGGCTCAACCTACTATTTAATCTAAAAACATACAGTCATGCACAGCTGTCAAAACTGTTTTACCAAACCTTGTCTTTGATTGCAGGAGCCAAGCCAATCTGGCATGTGGAGCCTAAGGGAGCAAGTCAAAGCCAAACAGGCTCACCCGACAATTTAATCTTAAAACATACAGACTTACGTAGTTGCCAAAGCTGCTTTACCAAAACTTGTCTCAGATACCAGGAACCCTGTTAATGCAGCATTTGCATCCTAGGGGCGCAAGTCAAAGCCAAACAGGCTCTCCCGACTATTAAATCTTAAAACATATATCCCCATCTGGCCGCCAAAAATGATTTACCAAAACTTGTCTTAGATACCAGGAACCCTGTTATTCCAGCATTTGCATCCTAGGGGCGCAAGTCAAAGCCAAGCACGCTCACCCGACTATTTAATCTTAAAGCATACAGCCTTACCTAGCTGTCAAAACTGTTTTACCAAAATTTGTCTTAGATTCCAGGAGCACCGTCAATCTGGCATGTGCAGCCTAGTGGAGCAAGTCAAAGCCAAACAGGCTCATCCGACTATTAAGTCTTAAAACATTCAGCCTCACCTGGAACTTAAAATTGCCATACCAAAACTTGTTTCAGATACCAGGAACAATGTTAATCCAGCATTTGCATCCTAGGGGCGCAAGTCAAGGCCAAATAGGCTCAACCGACTATTAAATCTTAAAACATACAGTCTTGCCCAGCTGCCAAAACTGGTTTTCCAAACCTTGTCTTAGATTCCAGGAGCCCCGCCAATCTGGCATGTGGAGCCTAGGGGAGCAAGTCAAAACCAAACAGGCTCACCCGAGAATTTAATCTTAAAACATACAGCCCCATCTGGCTGCCAAAACTGCTTTACCAAAACTTGCCTTAGAAACCAGGAGCCCTGTTAATCTAGCATTTGCAGCCTAGGGGAGCAAGTCAAAGCAAAATAGTCTCACCCGACTATTAAGTCTTAACACATTCAGCCTCACCTGGAACTCAGAATTGCCTTACCAAAACTTGTCTCAGATTCCAGGAACTTTGGTTATCCAGCATTTGCATCCTAGGGGCGCAAGTCAAAGCCAAACAGGCTCTCCCGACAATTTAATCTTAAAACATACAGACTTACGTAGTTGCCAAAACTGCTTTACCAAAACTTGCCTTAGAAACCAGGAGCCCTGTTAATCTAGCATTTGCAGCCTAGGGGAGCAAGTCAAAGCAAAATAGTCTCTCCCGACTATTAAGTCTTAACACATTCAGCCTCACCTGGAACTCAAAAGTGCCTTACCAAAACTTGTTTCAGATACCAGGAACCCTGTT
The DNA here is from genome assembly GCA_037075305.1 of Drosophila kanekoi. Classification (NCBI taxonomy): domain Eukaryota; kingdom Metazoa; phylum Arthropoda; class Insecta; order Diptera; family Drosophilidae; genus Drosophila; species Drosophila kanekoi. Next base: position 5,236 of record JBAMCE010000664.1, read on the forward strand.
AATCCAGCATTTGCATCCTAGGGGCGCAACTCAAAGCCAAACAGGCTCAACCGACTATTTAATCTAAAAACATACAGTCATGCACAGCTGTCAAAACTGTTTTACCAAACCTTGTCTTAGATTGCAGGAGCCAAGCCAATCTGGCATGTGGAGCCTAAGGGAGCAAGTCAAAGCCAAACAGGCTCACCCGACAATTTAATCTTAAAACATACAGACTTACGTAGTTGCCAAAGCTGCTTTACCAAAACTTGTCTCAGATACCAGCAACCCTGTTAAAGCAGCATTTGCACCCTAGGGGCGCAAGTCAAAGCCAAACAGGCTCTCCCGACTATTAAATCTTAAACCATATAGCACCATCTGGCCGCCAAAAATGATTTACCAAAACTTGTCTTAGATACCAGGAACCCTGTTATTCCAGCATTTGCATCCTAGGGGCGCAAGTCAAAGCCCAACAAGCGTCCCCGGCTATTTAAACTTAAAGCATACAGCCTTACCTAGCTGTCAAAACTGTTTTACCAAAACTTGTCTTAGATTCCAGGAGCCCCGCCAATCTGGCATGTGGAGCCTAGGGGAGCAAGTCAAAACCAAACAGGCTCACCCGACAGTTTAATCTTAAAACATACAGACTTACGTAGCTGCCAAAACTGCTTAACCAAAACTTGCCTTAGAAACCAGGAGCCCTGTTAAGCTAGCATTTGCAGCCTATGGGAGCAAGTCAAAGCAAAATAGTCTCCCAACTATTAAGTCTTATCACATTCAGCCTCACCTGGTACTCAAAATTGCCTTACCAAAACTTGTTTCAGATACCAGGAACCCTGTTAATCCAGCATTTGCATCCTAGGGGCGCAACTCAAAGCCAAACAGGCTCAACCGACTATTTAATCTTAAAACATACAGTCTTGCCCAGCTGTCAAAACTGTTTTACCAAACCTTGTCTTAGATTCCAGGAGCCAAGCCAATCTGGCATATGGAGCCTAACGGAGCAAGTCAAAGCCAAACAGGCTCACCCGACAATTTAATCTTAAAACATACAGACTTACGTAGTTGCCAAAGCTGCTTTACCAAAACTTGTCTCAGATACCAGGAACCCTGTTAATGCAGCATTGCATCCTAGGGGCGCAAGTCAAAGCCAAACAGGCTCTCCCGACTATTAAATCTTAAAACATATAGCCCCATCTGGCCGCCAAAAATGATTTACCAAAACTTGTCTTAGATACCAGGAACCCTGTTATTCCAGCATTTGCATCCTGGGGGCGCAAGTCAAAGCCAAGCACGCTCACCCGACTATTTAATCTTAAAGCATACAGCCTTACCTAGCTGTCAAAACTGTTTTACCAAAATTTGTCTTAGATTCCAGGAGTACCGCCAGTCTGGCATGTGCAGCCTAGTGGAGCAAGTCAAAGCCAAACAAGCTCACCCGACTATTAAGTCTTAAAACATTCAGCCTCACCTGAAACTTAAAAATTGCCATACCAAAACTTGTTTCAGATACCAGGAACAATGTTAATCCAGCATTTGCATCCTAGGGGTGCAATTCAAGGCCAATCAGGCTCAACCGACTATTTAATCTTAAAACATACAGTCTTGCCCAGCTGCCAAAACTGGTTTTCCAAACCTTGTCTTAGATTCTAGAAGCCCCGCCAATCTGGCATGTGGAGCCTAGGGGAGCAAGTCAAAACCAAACAGGCTCACCAGAGAATTTAATCTTCAAAACATACAGCCCCATCTGGCTGCCAAAACTGCTATACCCAAACTTACCTTAGAAACCAGGAGCCCTGTTAATCTACCATTTGCAGCCTAGGGGAGCAAGTCAAAGCAAAATAGTCTCACCCGACTATTACGTCTGAACACATTCAGCCTCACCTGGAACTCAGAATTGCCTTACCAAAACTTGTCTCAGATTCCAGGAACCCTGGTTATCCAGCATTTGCATCCTAGGGGCGCAAGTCAAAGCCAAACAGGCTCTCCCGACAATTTAATTTTAAAACATACAGACTTACGTAGTTGCCAAACTGCTTTACCAAAACTTGCCTTAGAAACCGGGAGCCCTGTTAATCTAGCATTTGCAGCCTAGGGGAGCAAGTCAAAGCAAAATAGTCTCTCCCAACTATTAAGTCTTAACACATTCAGCCTCACCTGGAACTCAAAATTGCCTTACCAAAACTTGTTTCAGATACCAAGGAACCCAGTTACCCCAGCATTTGCATCCTAGGGGCGCAACTCAAAGCCAAACAGGCTCAACTGACCTCTTTCATCTAAAAACATACAGTCATGCCCAGCTGTCAGAACTGTTTTACCAAACCTTGTCTTTGATTGCAAGAGCCAAGCCAATCTGGCATGTGGAGCCTAAGGGAGCAAGTCAAAGCCAAACAGGCTCACCCGACAATTTAATCTTAAAACATACAGACTTACGCAGCTGCCAAAGCTGCTTTACCAAAACTTGCCTTAGAAACCAGGAACCCTGTTCTAAAGCAACATTTGCATCCTAGGGGCGCAAGTCAAAGCAAAATAGGCTCTCCCGACTATTAAATCTTAACCCATATAGCCTCATCTGGTTCTCAAAATTGACTTACCAAAACTTGTCTTAGATACCAGGAACCCTGTTAATCCAGCATTTGCATCCAAGGGGCGCAACTCAAAGCCCAAACAAGCGTCACCAACTATTTAAACTTCAAGCATACAGTCTTACCCAGCTGTCTAAGCTGTTTTACCAAACACTTGTCTTAGATTCCAGAGAGCACTGCCAATCTGGCATGTTGGAGCCTAGGGGAGCAAGTAAAAACCAAACAGGCTCACCCGACAGTTTAATCTTAAACCATACAGACTTACGTAGCTGCCAAAACTGCTTTACCAAAACTTGCCTGTAGAAACCAGGAGCCCCTGTTAAGCTAGCATTTGCAGCCTATGGGAGCAAGTCAAAGCAAAATAGTCTCCCAACTATTAAGTCTTAACACATTCAGTCTCACCTGGTACTCAAAATGCCTTACCAAAACTTGTTTCAGATACCAGGAACCCTGTTAATCCAGCATTTGCATCCTAGGAGCACATCTCAAAGCCAAACAGGCTCTGTAGACTATTTAATCTTAAAACATACAGTCTTGCCCTGCTGTCAAAACTGTTTTTGCAAACCTTGTCTTAGATTCCAGGAGCCAAGCCAATCTGGCAAGTGGAGCCTAACGGAGCAAGTCAAAGCCAAACAGGCTCACCCGACAATTTAATCTTAAAACATACAGACTTACGTAGTTGCCAAAAACTGCTTTTGCAAAACTTGTTCGGGATACCAGGAACCCTGTTAATGCAGCATTTGCATCCTAGGGGCGCAAGTCAAAGCCAAACAGGCTCTCCCGACTATTAAATCTTAAAACATATAGCCCCATCTGGCCGCCAAAAAAATGATTTACCAAAACTTGTCTTAGATACCAGGAACCCTGACCTTCCAGCATTTGCATCCTAGGAGACTCAGTCACAATGACTTACATTTTTCACAGCCTATTTAATCTTAAACCATACAACCTTACTTAGCTGTCAAAACTGTTTTCGCAAAATTTGTCTTAGATTCCAGGAGCACCCATAATCTGGCATGTGCAGCCCTAGTGGAGCAAGTCAAAGCCAAACAGGCTCATTTTTTTTTTTTTTTTTTTTTTTTTTTTTTTTTTTTTTTTTTTTTTTTTTTTTTTTTTTTTTTTTTTTTTTTTTTTTTTTTTTTTTTTTTTTTTTTTTTTTTTTTTTTTTTTTTTTTTTTTTTTTTTTTTTTTTTTTCAACTGTTAAGTCTTAAAACATTCAGCCTCACCTGAAACTTAAAATTGCCATACCAAAACTTGTTTCAGATACCAGGAACAATGTTTATCCAGCATTTGTCTTCCTAGGGGCGCAAGTCAAGGCCAAATAGGCTCAACCGACTTTTTTTTTTTTTTTTTTTTTTTTTTTTTTTTTTTTTTTTTTTTTTTTTTTTTTTTTTTTTTTTTTTTTTTTTTTTTTTTTTTTTTTTTTTTTTTTTTTTTTTTTTTTTTTTTTTTTTTTTTTTTTTTTTTATTTTTGATTTAATCTTAATACATACAGACTTACGTAGTTGCCAAAGCTGCTTTACCAAAACTTGTCTCAGATACCAGGAACCCTGTTAATGCAGCATTTGCATCCTAGGGGCGCAAGTCAAAGCCAAACAGGCTCTCCCCACTATTAAATCTTAAAACATATAGCACCATCTGCTTACCAAAAATGATTTGCAAAAACTTGTCTTAGATACCAGGAACCCTGTCATTCCAGCATTTGCATCCTAGGGGCACAACTCAAAGCCCAACAAGCGTCGCCCGGCTATTTAAACTTTTCGCTTATGCAACCTGTACCGATTTTTTTTTTTTTTTTTTTTTTTTTTTTTTTTTTTTTTTTTTTTTTTTTTTTTTTTTTTTTTTTTTTTTTTTTTTTTTTTTTTTTTTTTTTTTTTTTTTTTTTTTTTTTTTTTTTTTTTTTTTTTTTTTTTTTTTTTTTTTTTTTTTTTTTTTTTTTTTTTTTTTTTTTTTTTTTTTTTTTTTTTTTTTTTTTTTTTTTTTTTTTTTTTTTTTTTTTTTTTTTTTTTTTTTTTTTTTTTTTTTTTTTTTTTTTTTTTTTTTTTTTTTTTTTTTTTTTTTTTCCCAAAACTGGTTTTGCAAACCTTGTCTTAGATTCCAAGAGCCTGGATAATCTTGCAACTGTGGGGCCTAGGGGAGCAAGTCAAAACCAAACAGGCTCACCCGAGAGAATTTAATCTTAAAACATACAGCCCCATCTGGATGCCAAAACTGCTTTACCAAAACTTGCCTTAGAAACCAGGAGCCCTGTTAATCTAGCATTTGCAGCCTAGGGGAGCAAGTCAAAGCAAAATAGTCTCACCCGACTATTAAGTCTGAACACATTCAGCCTCACCTGGAACTCAGAATTGCCTTTGCAAAACTTGTCTCAGTTTCCAGGAAGCCTAGTTATCCAGCATTTGTATACAAGTTTTGCTGGTCAAAGCTAAACAGGCTCTCCCGACAATTTAATCTTAAAACATACAGACTTGCATGGCACTGCCAAAACTGCTTTACCAAAAATTGCCTTAGAAACAATGAGCCCTATTAATCTAGCATTTGCAGCCTAGGGGAGCAAGTCAAAGCAAAATAGTCTCACCAGACTATTTAGTCTTAGGACATTCAGCCTCACCTGGAACTCAAAATTGCCTTGTCAAAACTTGTTTCAGATACCAGGAACCCTGTTAATCCAGCATTTGCATCTTTGGAGCGCAACTCAAAGCCAAACAGGCTCAACCGACTATTTAATCTAAAAATATACAGTCTTGCCCAGCTGTCAAAACTGTTTTACCAAACCTTGTCTTAGATTGCAGGAGTCAAGCCAATCTGGCATGTGGAGCCTAAGGGAGCAAGTCCAAAGTCAAACAGCAGAGCTCACCCGACAATTTAATCTGCAAACATACAGACTTACTACGTAGTTGCCAAAGCTGCTTTACCAAAACGTGTCTCAGATACCAGGAACCCTGTTAATACAGCGTTTACATCCCGGGGAGCGCAAGTCAAAATGACAAATTCTGTATCCCAAATAATAAATCTTAAGACATATAGCACCATCTGGCCGCCAAAAATGATTTACCAAAACTTGTCTTAGATACCGGGAACCCTGTTATTCCAGCATTTGCATCCTAGGGGCGCAAGTCAAAGCCCAACAAGCGTCCCCGGCTATTTAAACTCAAAAGCATACAGCCTTACCTGGCTGTCAAAACTGCTTTACCAAAACTTGTCTTAGATTCCAGGAGCCCCGCCAATCTGGCATGTGGAGCCTAGGTAGGCAAGTCAAAAGCCAAACAGGCTCACCCGACAGTTTAATCTTAAAATAACATACAGACTCACCTTCAGCTGCCAAAACTGCTTTACCAAAACTTGCAGCAGAAACCCAAGAACCCTGTTAAGCTAGCATTTACAGCCTATATAGGAGCAAGTCAAAGCACAAAATAGTCTCACTTCAACTATTAAGTCTTAACACATTCAGCCTCACCTGGTACTCCCAATTGCCTTGCAAGAAACTTGTTTCAGATACCAGGAACCCTGTTAATCCAGCATTTGCATCCTAGGGGCGCAACTCAAAGCCAAACAGGCTCAACCGACTATTTAATCTTAAAACATACAGTCTTGCCCTGCTGTCAAAACTGTTTTACCAAACCTTGTCTTAGATTCCAGGAGCCAAGCCAATCTGGCATGTGGAGCCTAAGGGAGCAAGTCAAAGCCAAACAGGCTCACCCGACAATTTAATCTTAAAACATACAGACTTACGTAGTTGCCAAAGCTGCTTTACCAAAACTTGTCTCAGATACCCAGGAACCCTGTTAATGCAGCATTTGCATCCTAGGGGCGAAAGTCAAAGCCAAACAAAAAATGCCGACTAGTAAATCTTAAAACATATAGCCCCATCTGGCCGCCAAAAATGATTTACCAAAACTTGTCTTAGATGCCAGGAACCCTGTTAATCCAGCATTTGCATCCTAGAGGAGCAACTCAAAGCCAAACGGGAAAAAGCAAACATTCAATCTTAAAGCATTTAGTCTTGCCCAGCAGTCAAAACTGTTTAACCAAACCTTATCTTAGATTCCAGGAACCCAGCCAATCTGGCATGTGGAGCCTAAGGGAGCAAGTCAAAGCCAAACAGGCTCACCTGACAATTTAATCTTAAAACATACAGACTTACGTAGTTCCCGAAGCTGCTTTAAGAAAACTTGTCTCAGATGCCAGGAACCCTGTTAATGCAGCATTTGCATCCACAAGGCTCAAGTCAAAGCCAAACAGGCTCTCCCGACTATTAAATCTTAAAACATATAGCCCCATCTGACCGACTAAAATGATTTATAAAAGCTTGTCTTAGATGCCAGGATCCGTGTTATTCCAGCATTTTCATCCTAGGGGCTGACGGTCAAAGCCAAACACGCTCACCCGACTATTTAATCTTAAAGCATACAGCCTTACCTAGCTGTCAAAACTGTTTAAAACAAAACTTGTCTTAGATTCCAGGAGCACCGCCAATCTGGCATGTGGAGCCCAAGAGGGCAAGTCAAAGCCTGACAGGCTCACTTGACTATTTAATCTCTAAAACATATAGCCCATCTTACCGCCAAAACTGATTTACCAAAACTTATTTCAGTTACCAGGAACCCTGTTCATAAATCATTTCCTGCTTAGGGGAGCAAGACAAAGGCCAAATAGTCTCTTTTGACTATTAAATTTTAAAACATATTAGCCCCATCTGAATTGCCAAAACTGATTTTCTTGAACTTGTATAAGATTCCAGGAACCCTGTTAATCCAGCATTTGTATCCTAGGGGAGCAAGTCAAAGTCAAACAGACTCTGCCCATTGTTTAATCTTAAAACATACAGACTTACGTAGCTGTTAAAACTGTTTTACCAAACCTTTTTTTAGATTCCACGAGCCCTGTTAATCTAGCATTTGCAGCCTAGGGGAGCAAGTCAAAGCAAAATAGTCTCACCCGACTATTTAGTCTTAACACATTCAGCCTCACCTGGAACTCAAAATTGCCTTACCAAAACTTGTTTCAGATACCAGGAACCCTGTTAATCCAGCATTTGCATCCTAGGGGCGCAACTCAAAGCCAAACAGGCTCAACCGACTATTTAATCTTAAAACATACAGTCTTGCCCAGCTGTCAAAACTGTTTTACCAAACCTTGTCTCAGATTACTCAGGAGCCCTGCCAATCTGGCATGTGCAGCCTAGGGAGCAAGTCAAAGCCAAACAGGCTCATCCCGACTGTTAAATCTTAAAAGCATACAGCCCCACCTGGCTGCCAAAACTGCTTCACCAAAACTTGTCTTAGATACCAGGAACCCTGTTAATCCAGCATTTGCAGCCTAGGGGCGCAAGTCAAAGCACAAACAGGCTCACCCGACTATTTAATCTTAAAACATACAGACTTACGTAGTTGCCAAAGCTGCTTTACCAAAACTTGTCTCAGATACCAGGAACCCTGTTAATTCAGCATTTGCATCCTAGGGGCGCAAGTCAAAGCCAAACAGGCTCTCCCGACTATTAAATCTTAAAACATATAGCACCTATCTGGCCGCCAAAAATGATTTACCAAAACTTGTCTTAGATACCAGGAACCCTGTTATTCCAGCATTTGCATCCTAGGGGCGCAAGTCAAAGCCCAACAAGCGTCCCCGGCTATTTAAACTTAAAGCATACAGCCTTACCTAGCTGTCAAAACTGTTTTACCAAAACTTGTCTTAGATTCCAGGAGCCCCGCCAATCTGGCATGTGGAGCCTAGGGGAGCAAGTCAAAGCCAAACAGGCTCACCCGAGAATTTAATCTTAAAACATACAGCCCCATCTGGCTGCCAAAACTGCTTTACCAAAACTTGCCTTAGAAACCAGGAGCCCTGTTAATCTAGCATTTGCAGCCTATGGGAGCAAGTCAAAGCAAAATAGTCTCACCTGACTATTAAGTCTGAACACATTCAGCCTCACCTGGAACTCAGAATTGCCTTACCAAAACTTGTCTCAGATTCCAGGAACCCTGGTTATCCAGCATTTGTATCCTAGGGGCGCAAGTCAAAGCCAAACAGGCTCTCCCGACAATTTAATCTTAAAACATACAGACTTACGTAGCTGCCAAAACTGCTTTACCAAAACTTGCCTTAGAAACCAGGAGCCCTGTTAATCTAGCATTTGCAGCCTAGGGGAGCAAGTCAAAGCAAAATAGTCTCACCCGACTATTAAGTCTTAACACATTCAGCCTCACCTGGAACTCAAAATTGCCTTACCAAAACTTGTTTCAGATACCAGGAACCCTGTTAATCCAGCATTTGCATCCTAGGGGCGCAACTCAAAGCCAAACAGGCTCAACCGACTATTTAATCTAAAAACATACAGTCTTGCCCAGCTGTCAAAACTGTTTTACCAAACCTTGTCTTAGATTGCAGGAGCCAAGCCAATCTGGCATGTGGAGCCTAAGGGAGCAAGTCAAAGCCAAACAGGCTCACCCGACAATTTAATCTTAAAACATACAGACTTACGTAGTTGCCAAAGCTGCTTTACCAAAACTTGTCTCAGATACCAGGAACCCTGTTAATGCAGCATTTGCATCCTAGGGGCGCAAGTCAAAGCCAAACAGGCTCTCCCGACTATTAAATCTTAAAACATATAGCACCATCTGGCCGCCAAAAATGATTTACCAAAACTTGTCTTAGATACCAGGAACCCTGTTATTCCAGCATTTGCATCCTAGGGGCGCAAGTCAAAGCCCAACAAGCGTCCCCGGCTATTTAAACTCAAAGCATACAGCCTTACCTAGCTGTCAAAACTGTTTTACCAAAACTTGTCTTAGATTCCAGGAGCCCCGCCAATCTGGCATGTGGAGCCTAGGGGAGCAAGTCAAAGCCAAACAGGCTCACCCGACAGTTTAATCTTAAAACATACAGACTTACGTAGCTGCCAAAACTGCTTTACCAAAACTTGCCTTAGAAACCAGGAGCCCTGTTAAGCTAGCATTTGCAGCCTATGGGAGCAAGTCAAAGCAAAATAGTCTCGCCCAACTATTAAGTCTTAACACATTCAGCCTCACCTGGTACTCAAAATTGCCTTACCAAAACTTGTTTCAGATACCAGGAACCCTGTTAATCCAGCATTTGCATCCTAGGGGCGCAACTCAAAGCCAAACAGGCTCAACCGACTATTTAATCTTAAAACATACAGTCTTGCCCTAGCTGTCAAAACTGTTTTACCAAACCTTGTCTTAGATTCCAGGAGCCAAGCCAATCTGGCATGTGGAGCCTAAGGGAGCAAGTCAAAGCCAAACAGGCTCACCCGACAATTTAATCTTAAAACATACAGACTTACGTAGTTGCCAAAGCTGCTTTACCAAAACTTGTCTCAGATACCAGGAACCCTGTTAATGCAGCATTTGCATCCTAGGGGCGCAAGTCAAAGCCAAACAGGCTCTCCCGACTATTAAATCTTAAAACATATCAGCCCCATCTGGCCGCCAAAATTGATTTACCAAAACTTGTCTCAGATACCAGGAACCCTGTTAATCCAGCATTTGCATCCTAGGGGCGCAACTCAAAGCCAAACAGGCTCAACCGACTATTTAATCTTAAAACATACAGTCTTGCCCAGCTGTCAAAACTGTTTTACCAAACCTTGTCTTAGATTCCAGGAGCCAAGCCAATCTGGCATGTGGAGCCTAAGGGAGCAAGTCAAAGCCAAACAGGCTCACCCGACAATTTAATCTTAAAACATACAGACTTACGTAGTTGCCAAAGCTGCTTTACCAAAACTTGTCTCAGATACCAGGAACCCTGTTAATGCAGCATTTGCATCCTAGGGGCGCAAGTCAAAGCCAAACAGGCTCTCCCGACTATTAAATCTTAAAACATATAGCCCCATCTGGCCGCCAAAAATGATTTACCAAAACTTGTCTTAGATGCCAGGAACCCTGTTATTCCAGCATTTTCATCCTAGGGGCGCAAGTCAAAGCCAAACACGCTCACCCGACTATTTAATCTTAAAGCATACAGCCTTACCTAGCTGTCAAAACTGTTTTACCAAAACTTGTCTTAGATTCCAGGAGCACCGCCAATCTGGCATGTGCAGCCTAAGTGGAGCAAGTCAAAGCCAAACAGGCTCGCCGACTATTTAATCCTAAAACATATAGCCCCATCTTGCCGCCAAAACTGATTTACCAAAACTTATCTCAGTTACCAGGAACCCTGTTAATCTAGCATTTTGCAGCTTAGGGGAGCAAGACAAAGCCAAATAGTCTCACCCGACTATTAAATTTTAAAACATATAGCCCCATCTGGCCGTCAAAACTGATTTACCAAAACTTGTCTCAGATTCCAGGAACCCTGTTAATCCAGCATTTGTATCCTAGGGAGCAAGTCAAAGTCAAACAGACTCACCCGACTATTTAAACTTAAAACATACAGACTTACGTAGCTGTTAAAACTGCTTTACCAAAACTTGCCTTAGAAACCAGGAGCCCTGTTAATCTAGCATTTGCAGCCTATGGGAGCAAGTCAAAGCAAAATAGTCTCACCCGACTATTAAGTCTTAACACATTCAGCCTCACCTGGTACTCAAAATTGCCTTACCAAAACTTGTTTCAGATACCAGGAACCCTGTTAATCCAGCATTTGCATCCTAGGGGCGCAAGTCACAGCCAAGCACGCTCACCCGACTATTTAATCTTAAAACATACAGCCTTACCTAGCTGTCAAAACTGTTTTACCAAAACTTGTCTTAGATTCCAGGAGCACCGCCAATCTGGCATGTGCAGCCTAGGGGAGCAAGTCAAAGCCAAACAGGCTCACCCGACTGTTAAGTCTTAAAACATACAGCCTCACCTGGAACTCAAAACTGCTTTACCAAAACTTGTCTCAGATACCAGGAACCATGTTAATCCAGCATTTGCATCCTAGGGGCGCAAGTCAAGGCCAAATAGGCTCACCCGACTATTTAATCTTAATACATACAGACTTACGTAGTTGCCAAAGCTGCTTTACCAAAACTTGTCTCAGATACCAGGAACCCTGTTAATGCAGCATTTGCATCCTAGGGGCGCAAGTCAAAGCCAAACAGGCTCTCCCGACTATTAAATCTTAAAACATATAGCACCTATCTGGCCGCCAAAAATGATTTACCAAAACTTGTCTTAGATACCAGGAACCCTGTCATTCCAGCATTTGCATCCTAGGGGCGCAACTCAAAGCCCAACACGCTCACCGGCTATTTAAACTTAAAGCATACAGCCTTACCTAGCTGCCAAAACTGGTTTTACCAAACCTTGTCTTAGATTCCAGGAGCCCCGCCAATCTGGCATGTGGAGCCTAGGGAGCAAGTCAAAACCAAACAGGCTCACCCGAGAATTTAATCTTAAAACATACAGCCCCATCTGGATGCCAAAACTGCTTTACCAAAACTTGCCTTAGAAACCAGGAGCCCTGTTAATCTAGCATTTGCAGCCTATGGGAGCAAGTCAAAGCAAAATAGTCTCACCCGACTATTAAGTCTGAACACATTCAGCCTCACCTGGAACTCCAGAATTGCCATACCAAAACTTGTCTCAGATTCCAGGAACCCTGGTTATCCAGCATTTGTATCCTAGGGGCGCAAGTCAAAGCCAAACAGGCTCTCCCGACAATTTAATCTTAAAACATACAGACTTACGTAGCTGCCAAAACTGCTTTACCAAAACTTGCCTTAGAAACAAGGAGCCCTGTTAATCTAGCATTTGCAGCCTAGGGGAGCAAGTCAAAGCAAAATAGTCTCACCGGACTATTAAGTCTTAGTCAACATATTCAGCCTCACCTGGAACTCAAAATTGCCTTGCCAAAACTTGTTTCAGATACCAGGAACCCTGTTAATCCAGCATTTGCATCTTTGGGGCGCAAACTCCTCGCCAAACAGGCTCAACCGACTATTTAATTTAAAAATATACAGTCTTGCCCAGCTGTCAAAACTGTTTTACCAAACCTTGTCTTAGATTGCAGGAGTCAAGCCAATCTGGCATGTGGAGCCTAAGGGAGCAAGTCAAAGTCAAACAGGCTCACCTGACAATTTAATCTTAAAACATACAGACTTACGTAGCTGCTGCTACAAGGTTACTTTTTTAACAAAAACTTGTCTCAGATACCAGGAACCCTGTTAATGCAGCATTTGCATCCTAGGGGCGCAAGTCAAAGCCAAACAGGCTCTCCTGACTATTAAATCTTAAGACATATAGCACCATCTGGCCGCCAAAAATGATTTACCAAAACTTGTCTTAGATACCGGGAACCCTGTTATTCCAGCATTTGCATCCTAGGGGCGCAAGCCAAAGCCCAACAAGCGTCCCCGGCTATTTAAAATTGGAAGCATACAGCCTTACCTAGCTGTCAAAACTCGTTTTACCAAAACTTGTCTTAGATTCCAGGAGCCCCGCCAATCTGGCATGTGGAGCCTAGGGGAGCAAGTCAAAAGCCAAACAGGCTCACCTGACAGTTTAATCTAAAAACAAACAGACTCACGTAGCTGCCAAAACTGCTTTACCAAAACTTGCCTTAGAAACCATGAGCCCTGTTAAGCTAGCATTTGCAGCCTATGGGAGCAAGTCAAAGCAAAAATAGTCTCGCCCAACTATTAAGTCTTAACACATTCAGCCTCACCTGGTACTCAAAATTGCCTTACCAAAACTTGTTTCAGATACCAGGAACCCTGTTAATCCAGCATTTGCATCCTAGGGGCGCAACTCAAAGCCAAACAGGCTCAACCGACTATTTAATCTTAAAACATACAGTCTTGCCCTGCTGTCAAAACTGTTTTACCAAACCTTGTCTTAGATTCCAGGAGCTTTGCCAATCTGGCATGTGGAGCCTAAGGGAGCAAGTCAAAGCCAAACAGGCTCACCCGACAATTTAATCTTAAAACATACAGACTTACGTGGTTGCCAAAGCTGCTTTACCAAAACTTGTCTCAGATACCAGGGAACCTGTTAATGCAGCATTTGCATCCTAGGGGCGAAAGTCAAAGCCAAACAGGCTCTCCCGACTATTAAATCTTAAAACATATAGCCCCATCTGGCCGCCAAAAATGATTTACCAAAACTTGTCTTAGATGCCAGGAACCCTGTTAATCCAGCATTTGCATCCTAGGGACGCAACTCAAAGCCAAACAGGCTCAACCAACTATTTAATCTTAAAACATACAGTCTTGCCCAGCAGTCAAAACTGTTTAACCAAACCTTGTCTTAGATTCCAGGAGCCAAGCCAATCTGGCATGTGGAGCCTAAGGGAGCAAGTCAAAGCCAAACAGGCTCACCTGACAATTTAATCTTAAAACATACAGACTTACGTAGTTGCCAAAGCTGCTTTACCAAAACTTGTCTCAGATACCAGGAACCCTGTTAATGCAGCATTTGCATCCTAGGGGCGCAAGTCAAAGCCAAACAGGCTCTCCCGACTATTAAATCTTAAAACATATAGCCCCATCTGGCCGCCAAAAATGATTTACCAAAACTTGTCTTAGATGCCAGGATCCGTGTTATTCCAGCATTTTCATCCTAGGGGCGCAAGTCAAAGCCAAACACGCTCACCCGACTATTTAATCTTAAAGCATACAGCCTTACCTAGCTGTCAAAACTGTTTTACCAAAACTTGTCTTAGATTCCAGGAGCACCGCCAATCTGGCATGTGGAGCCTAGGGGAGCAAGTCAAAGCCAAACAGGCTCGCCGACTATTTAATCCTAAAACATATAGCCCCATCTTGCCGCCAAAACTGATTTACCAAAACTTATTTCAGTTACCAGGAACCCTGTTAATCTAGCATTTTGCAGCTTAGGGGAGCAAGACAAAGCCAAATAGTCTCACCCGACTATTAAATTTTAAAACATATAGCCCCATCTGGCCGCCAAAACTGATTTACCAAAACTTGTCTCAGATTCCAGGAACCCTGTTAATCCAGCATTTGTATCCTAGGGGAGCAAGTCAAAGTCAAACAGACTCACCCGACTATTTAAACTTAAAACATACAGACTAACGTAGCTGTTAAAACTGTTTTACCAAACCTTGTCTTAGATTCCAGGAGCCCTGTTAATCTAGCATATGCAGCCTATGGGAGCAAGTCAAAGCAAAATAGTCTCACCCGACTATTAAGTCTTAACACATTCAGCCTCACCTTGTACTCAAAATT